>CAWUFW010019117.1:0-197680 GCA_963921515.1 Calotriton arnoldi | reverse complement strand
TCTTATGCCTTTGTTCAGTTACGCTGCACTGCCCTAAACCCTGAAACACCATCCCCAGCATGACCCCCTACACTGCACGAGCACCCCTGCACTGCCCTAAACCCTGAAACACTACCCCCAGCAAGACCCCCTACACTGCCCGAACACCACTGCACTGCCCTAAACCCTGAAACATCACCCCCAGCAAGACCCCCTACACTGCCCGAACACCACTGCCCTAAACCCTGAAACACCACCCCAGCAAGACCCCCTACACTTCCCGAACACCACTGCACTACCCTAAACCCTACAACACTACCCCCAGCACGACCCCTACACTACACAAGCACCACTGCACTACCCTAAACCCTAAAACACTACCGCCAGAACGACCCCCTACACTGCCCGAACACCACTGCACTGCCCTAAACCTTGAAACACCAGCCCCTGCACGACCCCCTACACTGTTCGAACACCACTGCACTGCCCTAAACCCTGAAACACCACCCCC
Organism: Calotriton arnoldi; assembly: GCA_963921515.1. NCBI lineage: Eukaryota > Metazoa > Chordata > Amphibia > Caudata > Salamandridae > Calotriton > Calotriton arnoldi. Next base: position 197,190 of record CAWUFW010019117.1, on the reverse strand, counting down.
AGCACGACCCCCTACACTGCCGAACACCACTGCACTGCCCTAAACCCTGAAACACCACCCCCTTCACGACCCCCTACACTGCCCGAACACCACTGCACTGCCCTAAACCCTGAAACACCACCCCCAGCACGGCCCCCTACACTGCCCAAACACCACTGCACTGCCCTAAACCCTGAAACACTATCCCCAGCAAGACCCCCTACACTGCCCAAACACCACTCCACTGCCCTAAACCCTGAAACATCACCCCCAGCAAGACCCCCTACACTGCCCGAACACCACTGCCCTAAACCCTGAAACACCACCCCCAGCATGACCCCCTACACTGCCCGAACACCACTGCACTGCCCTAAACCCTGAAACACCACCCCCAGCACGACCCCCTACACTGCCCGAACACCACTGCTCTGCCCAAAACCCTGAAACACAAGCCCCAGCACGACCCCTACACTGCCCGAACACCACTGCACTGCCCTAAACCCTGAAACACCAGCCCCAGCACGACCCCCTACACTGCCCGAACACCACTGCACTGCCCTAAACCCTGAAACACCACCCCGTGCACGACTCCCTACACTGCCCGAACACCACTGCACTGCCCTAAACCCTGAAACACCACCCCCAGCACGACACCCTACACTGCCCGAACACCACTGCACTGCCCTAAACCCTGAAACATCACCCCCAGCAAGACCCCCTACACTGCCCGAACACCACTGCCCTAAACCCTGAAACACCACCCCCAGCAAGACCCCTACACTGCCCGAACACCACTGCACTGCCCTAAACCCTGAAACACCAGCCCCAGCACGACCCCCTACATTGCCCGAACACCACTGCACTGCCCTAAACCCTGAAACACCACTTCCTGCATGACCCACTACACTGCCCGAACACCACTGCACTGCCCTAAACCCTGAAACACCATTCCCCCTGCACGACCCCCTACTCTGCCCGAACACTACTGCACTGGCCTAAACCCTGAAACACCATCCCCAGCACGACCCCCTACACTGCACGAACACCCCTGCACTGCCCTAAACCCTGAAACACTACCCCCAGCAAGACCCCCTACACTGCCCGAACACCACTGTACTGCCCTAAACCCTGAAACATCACCCCCAGCAGGACCCCCTACACTGTCCGAACACCACTGCCCTAAACCCTGAAACACCACCCCCAGCAAGACCCCTACACTGCCCGAACACCACTGCACTGCCCTAAACCTTGAAACACCAGCCCCAGCACGACCCCCTACATTGCCCGAACACCACTGCACTGCCCTAAACCCTGAAACACCACCCCCAGCACGACCCCCTACACTGCCCGAACACTACTGCACTGCCCTAAACCCTGAAACACCGCCCCCAGCATGACCCCCTACACTGCACGAACACTACTGCACTGCCCTAAACCTTGAAACACCAGCCCCAGCAAGACCCCCTACACTGCCCGAACACCACTGCACTGCCCTAAACCCTGAAACATCACCCCCAGCAAGACCCCCTACACTGCCCGAACACCACTGCCCTTAACCCTGAAACACCACCCCCAGCAAGACCCACTACACTGCCCGAACAACGCTGCAGTGCCCTAAACCCTAAAACACCACCCCCAGCACGACCCCCTACACTGCCCGAACACCACTGCTCTGCCCAAAACCCTGAAACACCAGCCCCAGCACGACCCCCTACACTGCCCGAACACCACTGCACTGCCCTAAACCCTGAAACACCACCCCCAGCACGACCCCCTACACTGCCCGAACACCACTGCACTGCCCTAAATCCTGAAACACCACCCCCAGCACGACCGCCTACACTGCCTGAAAACCACTGCACTGCTCCTAAACCCTGAAACACCAGCCCCAGCACGACCCCCTACACTGCCCGAACACCACTGCACTGCCCTAAACCCTCAAACACCAGACCCAGCACGACCCCCTACACTGCCCGAACACCACTGCACTACCCTAAACCCTGAAACACCAGCCCCAGCAAGACCCCTACACTGCCCGAACACCACTGCGCTGCCCTAAACGCTGAAACATCAGCCCCAGCAAGACCCCCTACACTGCGCGAACACCATTGCACTGCCCTAAACCCTGAAACACCACCCCCAGCAAGACCCCCTACACTGCCCGAACACCACTGCACTAAACCCGGAAACACCAGCCCCAGCAAGACCACCTACACTGCCCGAACACCACTGCACTGCCCAAAACCCTGAAACACCACCCCCAGCACGACACCCTACACTGCCCGAACACCACTGCACTGCCCTAAACCCTGAAACACCACCCCCAGCACGACCCCTACACTGCCCGAACACCACTGCACTGCCCTAAACCCAGAAACACCACCCCCTGCACGACCCCCTACACTGCCCGAACACCACTGCACTGCCCTAAACCCTAAAACTCTACCCCCAGCATGACCCCCTACACTGCCCGAACACCACTGCACTGCCCTAAACCCTGACTCACCACCCCCTGCACGACCCCCTACACTGCCCGAACACCACTACACTGCCCTAAACCCAGAAACACCACCCCAGCACGACCCCCTACACTGCCCAAACACCACTGCACTGCCCTAAACCCTGAAACACCACCCCCAGCACGACCCCTACACTGCCCGAACACCACTGCACTGCCCTAAACCCTGAAACACCAGCCTACACTGCCTGAACACCACTGCCCTAAACCCTGAAACACCACCCCCAGCAAGACCCCTACACTGCCCGAATACCACTGCACTGCCCTAAAGCCTGAAACACCACCTCCAACACAACCCCCTACACTGCCTGAACACCATTGCTCTGCCCTAAACCCTGAAACACTGCCCCCAGCAAGACCCCCTACACTGCCCGAACACCACTGCACTGCCCTAAACCCTGAAACATCACCCCCAGCAAGACCCCCTACACTGCCAGAACACCACTGCCCTAAACCCTGAAACACCACCCCCAGCACGACCCCCTACACTGCTCGAACACCACTGCACTGCCCTAAACCCTGAAACACCATCCCCAGCACGACCCCCTACACTGCCCGAACACCACTGCTCTGCCCAAAACACTGAAACACCAGCCCCAGCATGACCCCCTACACTGCCCGAACACCACTGCACTGCCCTAAACCCTGAAACACCAGCCCCAGCACGAACCCCTACACTGCCCGAACACCACTGCACTACCCTAAACCCAGAAACACCACCCCAGCACGACCCCTACACTGTCCAAGCACCACTGCCTGCACTGCCCTAAACCCTGAAACACCAGCCCCAGCACGACCCCCTACACTGCCTGAACACTACTGCACTGCCCTAAACCATGAAACACCATCCCCAGCACGACCCCTACACTGCACGAACACCACTGCACTGCCCTAAACCCTGAAAACCTACCCCCAGCAAGACCCCCTACACTGCCCGAACACCACTGCACTGCCCTAAACCCTAAAACACCAGCCCCAGCACGACCCCCTACACTGCCCGAACACCACTGCACTGCCCTAAACCCTGAAACACCAGTCCCAGCACGACCCCCTACACTGCCCGAACACCACTGCACTACCCTAAACCCATAAACACCACCCGCAGCACGACCCCCTACACTGCCTGAGCACCACTGCACTGCCCTAAACCCTGAAACACCAGCCCCAGCATGACCCCCTACACTGCCCGAACACCACTGCACTGCCCTAAACCCTGAAACACCAGCCCCAGCACGACCACCTACACTGCACGAACACCACTGCACTGCCCTAAACCATGAAACACCAGCCCCAGCATGACCCCCTTCAGTGCCCGAAGACCACTGCACTGCCCTAAACCGTGAAACACTAGCCCCAGCACGACCCCCTACACTGCCAGAACACCATTGCACTGCCCTAAACCCTGAAACACCAGCCCCAGCACAACCCCCTACACTGCCCGAACACCACTGTACTGCCCTTAAACCCTGAAACACCACCCCGTGCACGACCCCCTACACTGCCCGAACACCACTGCACTGCCCTAAACCCTGAAACACCACCCCCAGCACGACACCCTACACTGCCCGAACACCACTGCACTGCCTTAAACCCTGAAACATCACCCCCAGCAAGACCCCCTACACTGCCCGAACACCACTGCCCTAAACCCTGAAACACCACCTTCAGCAAGACCCCCTACACTGCCCGAACACCACTGCACTGCCCTAAACCCTGAAACACCAGCCCCAGCACGCCCCTACATTGCCCGAACACCACTGCACTGCCCTAAACCCTGAAACACCACCCCCTGCATGACCCACTACAATGCCCGAACACCACTGCACTGCCCTAAACCCTGAAACACCATTCCCCCTGCACAACCCCCTACTCTGCCCAAACACTACTGCACTGGCCTAAACCCTGAAACACCATCCCCAGCACGACCCCCTACACTGCACGAACACCCTGCACTGCCCTAAACCCTGAAACACTACCCCCAGCAAGACCCCCTACACTGCCCGAACACCACTGCACTGCCCTAAACCCTGAAACATCACCCCCAGCAGGACCCCCTACACTGCCCGAACACCACTGCCCTAAACCCTGAAACACCACCCCCAGCAAGACCCCCTACACTGCCCGAACACCACTGCACTGCCCTAAACCCTGAAACACCAGCCCCAGCACGACCCCCTACATTGCCCGAACACCACTGCACTGCCCTAAACCCTGAAACACCACCCCCTGCATGACCCACTACACTGCCCGAACACCACTGCACTGCCCTAAACCCTGAAACACCACCCCCAGCACGACCCCCTACACTGCCTGAACACTACTGCACTGCCCTAAAACATGAAACACCATCCCCAGCACGACCCCTACACTGCAGGAACACCACTGCACTGCCCTAAACCCTGAAAAACTACCCCCAGCAAGACCCCCTACACTGCCCGAACACCACTGCACTGCCCTAAGCCCTGAAACATCACCCCCAGCAAGACCCCCTACACTGCCCGAACACCACTGCCCTAAACCCTGAAACCCCCCCCCCCAGCAAGACCCCCTACACTGCCCGAACACCACTGCACTGCCCTAAACCCTGAAACACCAGCCCCAGCACGACCCCCTACACTGCCCGAACACCACTGCACTGCCCTAAACCCTGAAACACCACCCCGTGCATGACCCCCTACACTGCCCGAACACCACTGCACTGCCCTAAACCCTGAAACACCAGCCCCAGCACGACCCCCTACACTGCCCGAACACCACTGCACTGCCCTAAACCCTGAAACACAACCCCCAACACGACCCCCTACACTACCCAAACACCACTGCACTACCCTAAACCCTAAAATACTCCCCCAGCACGACCCCCTACACTACCCGAACACAACTGCACTGCCCTAAACCCTCAAACACTCCCCCAGCACGACCCCCTACACTACCCGAACACCACTGCACTGCCCTAAACCCTAAAACACTCCCCCAGCACGACCCCTACACTGCCCGAACACCACTGCACTGCCCTAAACCCTAAAACACTCCCCCAGCATGACCCCCTACACTACCCAAACACCACTGCACTGCCCTAAACCCTAAAACACTCCCCCAGCATGACCCCCTGCACGACCCAAACACCACTGCACTGCCCTAAACCCTGAAACACCACCCCAGCAAGACCCCTACACTGCCCGAACACCACTGCACTGCCCTAAACCCTGAAACACCACCCCCAGCACGACCCCCTACACTGCCCGAACACCACTGCACTACCCTAAACCCTAAAACACGACCTCCTACACTACACAAAGACCACTGCACTACCCTAAACCCTAAAACACTACCCCCAGCACGACTCCCTACACTACACAAACACCACTGCACTACCCTAAACCCTAAAACACTACCCCTACACTACACAAACACCACTGCACTACCCTAAACCCTAAAACAATACCCCCAGCACGAACCCCTACACTACCCAAACACCACTGCACTACCCTAAACCCTAAAACACTACCCCCAGCAGTACCCCCTACACTACACAAACACCATTGCACTACCCTAAACCCTAAAACACTACCCCCAGCAGTACCCCCTACACTACTCAAACATCACTGCACTACCCTAAACCCTAAACCACTACCCCCAGCACGACACCCTACACTACCCAAACACCACTGCACTACCCTAAACCCTAAAACGCTACCCCCAGCACAACCCCTACACTACCCAAACACCACTGTAATACCCTAAACCCTAAAACACTCCCCCAGCACGACTCCCTACACTATCCAAACACCACTGCACTACCCTAAACCCTAAATCTACCCCCAGCATGACCCCCTACACTACACAAACACCACTGCACTACCCTAAACCCTAAAACACTACCCCCAGCAAAGTGAATGTATGACATTGTTCTGCATTCTGTCCATCAACTGTGTTTTTTGCATTTTCCCTTCACTACCTAAACACAACTACACAATTTGTTACAGGCGTTGCAACGCAGGCCTGTGGTGCTTACTGGAAGTACTTGGTGGGCTAGTTGGGCCCCAGGGACCCTCAGGATTCAAGGTGACCTAATCCCCCAACTTAAAACGTGCCACGGGGCGCGTTTGCACAGTGGTGAAGGGAGGGGGCGGGGCCTCAGGTGACATGTGCGCAAACACGCCCCTTGAATCCTGAGGGACCCTGGGGCCAACTAGCCCACCAGGTACCTTCAGTAAGCACAACAGAGTTGCGTTGCAGAGAGGTGAAAAAGGTGCGTGGCCTCGGAACGCCTCTCTGCAACTCAGCTCTGTGGTCCTAACTGTAGGTACCTGGGGGGCTAGTTGGGCCCCAGGGACCCTCAGGATTCAAGGGGACTTAATCCCGCAACCTAAAACGCGCCACGGGGCGCGTTTGCACACGCGTTTTAAGAGGTAGTTTTAATCCCCCTGCCCTATTATGTACTAGGGACTTACAGAGGAGGTCATGCTAATCACAGGGGTACCCCAACGCATAGTGTTCCCTAGTGTATGTAGGTGTTTTCACTGTATTCTAAGTGTCTTTTAGCATAGCACTGACTCTGGTTAGTCAGAGTCAGTTACCACCAGTACCCGTCTGAAAAAGTTGTGGGCACAGGATGATTTTGCAACATGGCCTCTTTCTGCTCCTCTGTTGGTTCTTTCTGCACATCTTTTGCTTCTTCCTGCACTTTTCTTCGTCTTTGTGGACTTCTGTTGCTTCTTTCTGCATTTCTTTTGCTTCTTTCTGCGTGTTTTTTCTTCTTTCTTCACATGTCCTACCTCTGTAGGCATAGTTAGAAACTAGTATTTAAAAACCTTTGAAATTCACTTAAAAATCATAGGTTTCAGGCACGTTATAGTTAGAAATTAGCATTTAAAAACCTTTGAAATTCACTGAAAAAACCATAGGTTTCAGACACGTTATAGTTAGAAATTAGCATTTAAAAAACCTTTGAAATTCATTGAAAAAACCATAGGTTTTAGGGACAGTTATAGTTAGTTGGACATTTCACTCGTACAAAACCATAGAAATTCCCCGTTATAGTTAGTTCAGCTAACTATAACTCGCGCCTCGCAATGCACTGCTGATGACGTCACATATTACATCACTCATGACATGGTCAGTGACATCACTGATGACATCACTGATGACATCTCAAATGACATCACTGATGACATCATCCATGTGATAATTTCATGCATCTTCTCACACCCTAATATAGCTTTTGATACACCCACTCTAAATTACAGACTGCCATTCTCAAAACCATACACACTCCAATACCAATAACTACATACCCACTCACTGATTCTTAGGTCTACACACACACATCTACTCACTCACCCGTACAGTCACTCATACTTACAGTCACTCAGTACAGGACTATCATATGCACTCATACACCTATATAAACACTCACACACCACCACTCATCCATAGAGGTACTCACACACCTAGTCAGTCATGCAAAAAATTAATCACACACCCATTTACTCACCTATACAGTTATACACACACCAGCTCACTTACTCATACAAATACTAGCACATTCTTACGCTCTTATACAATAACTGATACAAGCACACACGCATCCATACAGCCACTCTCACAATCACACACTCTCACTTATAGCCATTTAAATACTCTAACACACATATATACTGCCTTTTACATATGTAGTTACTCGCACATGTACCACTGAGATATACATTCACTCACTAACACACCCATACACACACTCACCCACCCAAGCAGTCCATCACAGATGCACTCTTGAAATCTTGCACCCAGTGAATCACCCACTCACACATCTATGTACAGAGTCACACACACCCCACCCACACAAACACTCAGGCAGCCATACAGATACTCAGAGAACCAATCAATAACCCATATAGACACTCATGTAGCTATTCGCAAATCCATGCATCCACTTACACACCAACAAACAGACGGATACAGACATTCACACAGTTTAGTCACTAACCCATGCATTCAGTAAGATACGTTTAATCACTCACTTGTAGAGTCAGTCACGCACGTACTAAATCATCCATTCAGACACTTAAACACCCACTCATTCTTCAATACGCCTTTCCCTATATATATTAAACATATTTAAACTTTACAGAAACACACAGTCACTGGATGATGTCATCAGTGATTTCATTTGAGATGTCATCAGGGATGTCATCAATGATGTCACTGACCATGTCATGAGTGATGTAATATGTGACGTCATCAGCAGTGCATTGCGGGGGCGCGAGTTATAGTTAGCTGAACTAACTATAACGGGGGAATTTCTATGGTTTTGTACGAGTGAAATGTCCAACTAACTATAACTGTCCCTAAAACCTATGGTTTTTTCAGTGAATATATATATATATACCTTCGAAGGTCTTTTATCGACATTTCATTTTGTCAACTGAACTCTTTTTTATATCAAAAGATTTGAATGTATATGAAAGTATTTACCAAATCAATGAAATGTTATGCCAAAAAAAGAAATGCACATTCGTAAAGTTTGCACTTCCATGTAGTGGCAGGAGATGCAAGCTTGCCAATGGAGAGTAGCCTCCTTATCACTAGATCAGTGCCGTAGTGAGGGGGCAGCGAGCTCCAGGGGGCCCCCTCAGCACAGTACCCAGGCCCGGGAGCTCCTGAGTGAGTCCGGAGGGGGCCCCTCTATGGTCTTTGCAGAGGGCCCCCCTCAAGTTTCTTTACGCCACTGCACTAGATAAGAAGCAAGCTGTTTCAACATGACTATGCCTCCACACCACTGACCAGGACTACCCAATCACTTCACACCATCTAAAACACCCATGTAATTTCACATTAATCACAGCACACCTGACAGACAACAGCAAACCCCTATTGCTTCCTCAAAGAAAAAGATCTCGAAGGACAACACCACTGTCATGGACCTGAGGAACCATCCATAGCCCTCAGTTCCGATTCACAGAGCCTGCCGGTGAAACTGTGGAAAAAGGTGCACAGCCCAGTGTGCACACAGTGTTTCAGTATGAAGCCTGGAAGAAACAGCATTAGTTCTTGCACTCAAAAAGAAAAATATCCAAATGCCTCATCATAAACCAATCTGACAGGTCTACACATCAAAGCATACCCCAAGAAGCCCCATCCAACCAAAACCATCCACAATACAGATATCAGACCTGTAGTAATGAGTTAGAAAACACATGACACACTGAAACAAAGCACCAACTGAGACACCCCACACACGCCTTCATGCAGCATGATATAATACACCACCGCATGATCACAACTCCAATCACCAGAAGCTAAATTTTCCAACACTTCGATACGCTCATTTGTATACAAGACACCAACATCTCCAGCAATGCATAATATTCCAATAAATCAATTACACCGGATGCATGCATAAAAGCGGGATAAAAACAACATTACAATAAAATAGCAAATACAATATTTCTCATAATCCATAAAAAAGCACAAACAGCTTAATAGTCCATAAAACCACTATAAAAATGAATTTCAAAGGGGAATCAGTTAACCAAACTTTTTTTAGGGTGAATAGCTAGCTTCAGGAAGGTGCCCTTCTGGAAACAAACTTCCTCTGTACATAACATTTGAAAGAATCTTAGGGCAGCCCTGCATTAAGCAAAAGGACACTTATTAAGAAACAGCAGCACGATATGCTTAGTGTAAAGCAAATACAATTTACAACAGAAAATGAAATGAAGCAAGGTTTGCTCCGAGATGTGCTTAAATGGACAGGCCGTCTTTGCAAAATTCCAAGGGAAAACTAAGCAAGTGATGGACTGCGCCAGCCATAACACGAAACAGAAGGGACCTTTCCCACCTGGCCATTTTCCAAGTCATGTAAGGCTCTATACTAAAATTCGTTTTTAAATGCATATAATTATATACAGTGGTTTTGCGACATTCAGTGCTCTCCCTGGACGCTGACCTCTTCTTGAGGTACAGTGATTTCACAACCCCTTCGTCCTTCTGCGAATAAAGCAGCTCTGGGTGACCAAGGTCTGCTAAAAGTGATTAAAAAAAGGCTAACTAAGGGATAGCTAAACCTTTGTCTAGCTGAATACAGTTTCTGGTAATAATCCCTATTTAAACTCACCTCCGGTCGAACGTATACCGAAATTAACATTAAAACTGAGGCTTATTTTAATTTAAATGCGGTCCTCTAAGTAGGGCTGGCAAATAAAATGCAAGCTGGAGAGGGGTTGGATCAGTGAGCGCCTGCAAATACGGTTCTCCTCTAGCTGTAAGTGGTTGGCATTAGTGTAACCCGAAACACCTGCTCCATAGCAGGCAGTGGAAACACTTGGAGCTATGAATGGATGTGAGGGGGGCCAAAGCCTTGCGTCCTCCTGGCCGGGGAAGACTCAGGAGCATGCCTGCCACCATGGATACATTTAGAGTACTGGTTGAAATGTGGGTGCCCCGTGTCTCTGAGCTATCAAACAAGTAAGGCAAACTATAGACACTGTCTGATCGCTGACCCTCACATGCTATATAGGTCACTCTGTATTTGCTAGGGCTGCAGGCTATAATATGTGACTTACTAAAGTTAGTGATCAAATCCAGGCCAGCCATATATAAAACAAAGGAATCCACCACCCTATGGAGAGCGATGGGGTGCTAGTCATAAGGTCCGCATTGACCGCATACAATAAGGTGGGGTAGCCACGCTGCATATCATAGGTACATTCATGGAAGCATCCAGTAGAGAGGGGGTCAAATCTCAATGTATAGGACACACAACAGTGGCGCCATCACACAACCTCGGTGGACACCACGTTCAAGGCTAAAATCTTCAGTGAGCTCCCCGTCAGGGTCGAGATGTACCCAAGTCCCCAAATTCTCTTGAAGTGTGTGCAAAAAGTGTACTAAGGCAACATCGCAGCCCAAATCCAGCAACATCCTCCACAGTTTGGTATAGTTCACACAATCAAAAGTGGTGGAAAGGTCCATGAACTCTAGGTGCAGAGGGCAGCACCTAGTGATGGTATATTTCCCCACAATGAGGTGCAGATTTAGGCCCTGCTCCACTTTACCCAACCATCCTCTGAAACCATATTGACTGAAGTGTAGTATATTTTGCTCACAGGTCCATTCTCGCATCCGATTAAAGATGACCCTGCCAACGATTTTTACTGCTGACTTAATCAGGGAATGGGACGGTAGTACCTGGGTTCCAACCTGTTATCCTTCTTAAAGTGTGGCACAATTGATAAGAGGAACCAAGACCTTGGTAAATGGCTAGTGGTCAGGTTGGTAAATACATTGGTAAGGAGAGGAGCCCAGAGCTCCAAGTCACACTTCATGAGGTCAATTGGTACCCCGTCCGGCCTGGGAGATTTATAGTTAGGGCATTCAGAAATAGCAGATGTCACCTCTACTACTGAAAAAGCAAATTTATGTTGGAGTCCCTGCCAGTGCACTATTAGGGAGCTAGGTGCAAAATTGTCAACATCAATGGGAGAACGGTATATGCTTGAAAAATGCTTGAAAAATCGTTAGCGCTGATATGACAGCATATTTTATTATGTGATGCTCCCCTTGCCTTGCATTGCCTAAGCAAAGCCCAGAAGGTCTTGGGATCTTTTTAGTCAGCAGCAGAGGTGTGGCGATCCCAGTCCCCAACATTAAGTTATTCTATCCTTCCTTTAATTTGCCATTTGTGCTGTCTCCTGGCACTTGCCACCTTATGCAGGAATGTGGGCCTGGCTAAAAGAGCTTTCCTGAGCTGCCTAATGGCAAGAGACCCGGCGGAGCTGAACCACCTGGTTCCCCTATGATTACCCTGCACTGTCTTTAAAAGAGACCTTCTAGTAAAACAACAAAGCTCCTCAAAATGACACTACGGGATAGTAGGGCCATGGGGCGATTCTGAAAGACAATAAAGGAAAGAACTAGAGTGCTGTTGAAGCAATTTCGTCAGACACTCATGAGGTTTTCGCATATGCGAATGCAACCTGATGCCCTCATCCTGATCCAAGGGTTCTTCCAGGGCCTTCTGTGGGGCAACAGTTCTCAGTAAAGGTAGGCAGAAATTTGCAAATAGGGCGTTATGATCGCTATCAGAGGTTTCCCATATACCACCCCGAATAACATAGGGCAAAAGGCCTCTAGGTCCAGATGTATGAAGCATTTTACCGGTCAGCGACCGGTAAAATGCATTTTGCCATGTACAGAAGGCAAAATGTGACTTGGTAACTTGTTACCGAATCGCATTTTGCTTTTGTGATTCGGTGTTAGGAAGGGCCGTGTTTAGGGCATCCCTTCCTAAAACCTAATAGCACTGGTATGTATGAATGTTTTGCAACCAGGAATGTAGTTGCAAAACATTCGCAGTTACCACCAACTTCAAGTTGGTGGTAACCCATTCGCAAACGGGCCCCTCCCCTTTGTGAATGTGGGCACCAACATCTTTTAAGAGCAGGCAGTGGCCCCACGGTCCACTGCCTACTCTTAAAGAAAGAAAAGGTAGCTTTTCATTCTCATTTTTGAAATGCATCCCATTTTCCTTTAAGGAAAACAGGCTGCATTACCAAAAAAAATATTGCTTTATTTAAAAAGCAATCACAGACATCGTGGTCTGCAGACCCCGGCAGGCCACCATCCCTGTAGTTGTAGACATTCACAATAGGTTGCAAATTGTGACGTGCCTCATGAATATTGATGAGGCAGGTCCATTTGTGACCCACTGCGAATCTCCAACAGTGTCAAACACACTGCTGTACATCGCAGTTTGTGATTTCCTAATAGCGAATCACTAAAATGTGCTATAAGGAAATCACAAACGCAATTTCTTACATCTGGCCCCTAGTGAGAAATATATAGGCAATTGTGGTTGTATGCCCTCTTCCTGCAAACGAAGGCAGGTAGCCATCGCCATTATCCTTGTATTCCAGTAAATTTACCCAGTCATGGGTGGCAAGATTCCTCCCTAAATCTTCCCCCCTCCGATCTGGCCTCGCTGCCAGAGCTAGCGGGGCATCAGTTTACACCTCAAGAGGGTTAGGGGCACACTTTGCATTAAACTTGCGGCAAACCATACAATCTAATAAAGAGTGGCAATCAACTTTCAAATTCATTACAAAATTAAATAAGTGCATAAAATTTCAATTGTCTCGATTGGTAAAATCATTGTTGTAAAAATTAATCAGATAAAAATTCAAGTGCCCCCCCTTAGTGAAAATGCATTGAAAGGCAGGATGTGCCGTCTGAATCTCCTCCAGCTTTAAACATAAAGAGGCTTTAACCCTAATAGAAAGGCTGCCTTTTACTCGCCCACAGTGGGATTGGATAGTTGGAGCAGAGTGACAGACAACCCCTTCATGAGCCACAAAACCCTGGAACCCCTGTTTCCTGGAAAAGGTTAATGTACTTTTCAATGAAGGAATATCACTCTGCCTTCTGTAATTTGGGACCAACCCTGCAACATTCCAACTAATTAATGACAAGGAGGAATGGAAAGCAGGAATCGCAGCTGCAAGCCCAGAAGGGGTGGTGGAGAGCAGGGTGGAACCCTTGACCTCAAATGGGCCACAATCAGGTGGGAGTCAGTCAATGGCATTTAGGTCTGGTCTGTCAACATCAAATTGGTTTGAGGTGGCAAGCAAGGCATTAGAACTAAAGATCAAGTTTGAGGAAGGCTGTGGCATGTTAAAAAGACCATGGGGTTGCCGAATTTATGAACGGGCAGAAAAGTCGGAAGGTTTGTAAAAATTACCTAAAGGCAAGGTAACAATCTGGCTAGCTGAGTGGGCCCAGCTTCTGGGGAATGTCAACAAATTCCTGGGATGATTAGCACTGCCAAAATTGATAATGATGCAGTCGCCCTGGATATCTTCTTGTGAACGGCCGAGACAGACCCCTCTCCTCACCATTCAGATGTTAGCACAGCTAGACATCTGGAAGTCCCTATGCTTACATAGCAAATGCAGTACTTTATTTTGAAGGTCATCACAAGATCCTCCTGCAGCCCTCCACGAGGAGGGAACGCTGCAAGAACTAAAACAAGAGGGCAATCAGCTGGAGGAAGATCTATGGTTTCTATGGTGGGTGCAATCGTAACTCGGTTATTTGGACCCAGGCTATGATGATCTAACCCTTTAGGAAGTGATGCTGGTTGAGAAAACCCTTTGTGTCCATCCTCCGCGTTGGATGCGGACTCTGAGTAGAGGACTGGGTAAGTGATGGCATCCTGCCCTACTAGCCAGCAGCTTTTGTCGTTAGCATCCTTTATTCGAGACCTCCCTTGAATTAAAGCCTTCCCCAGAGAATATAGTGGAGGTCCCATAGGAAGGAGGCACTAAAGATGGGTGGCTGGCATGGCTCACCAATGCTAATGGATCTTGCTCCCTGGAGGTGCTGTGTTCCAATGCTCGGGGTTTCCAACCTGCACTCACCTGAGATCAAATTTGCACAATATTTTTAAAAAAAAAGAGTTATTATTTACATTATTGCTAAACCTGTGTCTGGTCAATCCAGGTTTTCACTTAAGAACTAACAATTACAGCAAAGCTTCAACGCATCCTTTGACCACTAATAAATGCATTCATAAACAGCTGCTATGCATTAACTCATCCATTTAAATATACAACAGTTTACTCCCGTACATCTCAAACACCAGAACAGCTTATTTCAAGCCGAACACTATCACACTGGATCTCAAAGACACACAAAAATGAAAAAACATACATTTACCATTAGCAAGTATGTTTTGCTGTTGTTCTTTTACGTTTTCGTCCTAATCTTACACACTAAGGCCCTGATTCCAGAAACAAGAGTTTTCTTAGGGATCACATTGCAACGTTTTTTATGGAAAATACTGCAACCTTCCCCCCACAACCCCCAATATTCCCTTCACAAATGTTGGCAACTCATACTTGATGAGAACTCCAATACTTGTGTCAATAGGTGTAGTAAGCACCTATTTCCGTGTACAATGTCTCCTGGTCCACTGCAAACTCTAAATCTGAGATCAGCTGGTACATAAGTTAATACTGGTTAATACTGTTCTATGTCACAATACCAAGTTCAATAATATTGCCCTGAACATATATCGTCTCCACAATATTGGTTGTCAGTATATCATCAAGGTAAGCATGTAGCGGAAGTATACATTTATTATTCTTAATTAAACATCTACTTAATTTACGGGATGTTGGAAGTCGAAATTTTGGAACAGGCACACATTAAAACTTTAATATTGTGGTAGGATCCAAAAATCCCAGAAACAGGAGAATAAACACGGTTACCTAAAACAAATGGTTAACATGTCAGTAACATGTTGGACCCTTCTGGATCGTTCTCTGGCAATTACAAAATATTCTTACCACATATATATTTGCCCAGTATCTCCATGGTAGAAAGAATGCATTCATGGCTGTGTGCTTCTCTCCGAAATCTGTGTTCCCATCAAACACGATAACCGGATACACTGCATAAAAACAAGTCTGATGCATTAGTGTCATCTTGTCATTCCCTTATCAATTAGTCGATCAGTAACAATTTATTTTCAAAATACATTTTCCTAAAATAACAAACCACGCTTATACATGAATACAGATTATATGAGAAGCCATTACATTTTCATTAAGATTCTTTAGCAAAATACACAGAGGGTAAAATAAAATATAAAACAAGCCTGGTGTTACACTATGTGAAATTAATTTACAGCGGGAGAGAAAAAATAACTACAATCAAATTAATTATATATGGTGATTACACTAATCATCTTTAAGCAAATATAGATCATTATGAGAACAGCTTGCAGTCCTCACGTACAAAGTCTTCCCACACACCCACACACACACACACACACACACTAGTAATACATTACATAGGAGGTAACAATCTTGATAATATTAGGAAAGGGGATTCCATTAGGCTTTCACAGAACGGTGAATGATTGAATGAACGAGGCAAGGAGTGAATCAGTAAATGAGTGATTAAATGACTGTATCAACGAATGAGTGAGTAAGTTGGAAAGTAATAGCAATGGCATTAGTACTCGGACATATAAAGGGCACTCCTCATGTGAACAGTTAAGCCATGCAGGAAAGACAATGCTCTCCTTTCGACGTGATTTTGTTTTTAATTATTTAGAGTAGCTCAAGATGTAGATGCAGTAATTGCTGTGCCATGGCCCTCAAGATGGACCTCAGTGATGCAGTACAACAAGCCACAAATTGGTCTGGAGTTGTTTCTGTTCTCCTTCAGAGAGGTGTGTCAGAGAGGTGTGTCAGAGAGGGGTGTGGCTTGGCACTTGGGGATGGACTGACTGTTTCCATTGAAACAGGCCCAATTTTGATGGTCTATGCCAGTAGTGGGACAGTGGACAAGCCAAAACAAATGATGGATTTAACAGTGTTTCAAAGTAATGACCGTAGGCAGAGATTAATTGAAACATTAACCCCTCTGGTTTTTGTTTTTCTAAGTTGGCCCAGGCACAGCACGTTTTTAATGCAGCAGACATTTCTGAAGAACATATGTTTCCTTTAAGGAGGTACGGACCTTTTGATCCACTAAATATTTGAAGCATCTAGGCTCTAGGAGGTAAAGCACCATATATAGCAATGCATCTATGACTGGGCGAATGCTACTCTGTGTTTCTCAAGCACTTGCAGGCCTACTATGTCTCATTCCATTGTCCATGCCTCTTGAACGCCTGAGCACTAAGAATCCAGTATTTGGAATAGTGCTGTGTCAAAGGAATAAAACATTCTTAGGAGATCAGGACACAGAATGTCTACCAGTATGTCGATTCTATAAAATGTGCATTGTGTAGCACCTTCCCCCGCACGGTAGCATGCAAATGACCACACCACACAAGGAGCTCTGTAGTGCACGTCTTCATTCTTCAGAGTGCAGCTTTTAACTGACTGCACTGTGTCAAAAACTTTATTAACCACACCCAGCCACACCCATCAGATTACATAATACTTGTAAGGAGTCTGTCGAGGGCCACTAGAGTTTTCATGCACATAAGCACAGGACACAACATCTCCCCCTTAGTTAATTAAAAAGCATGAACAAATATATGCACATATACACATTACACTTTCTCAATGAGACATTGAGGTGCTCGCACCAACCTTCCAGATCTAGTTGTACAAGATAGATTCATCTGGCATCTCCGGCGAAGAGTCGGATGCTTGACTTGGGCCCTCTGGAGATGACGAACATCGAGGCAAAGGCTTAAAGTGTGAGGAGACCCTGGTTATGGACTTTCCAGGCCATTGGGCAGTTACCATATGTCCTTTGCTCGCCACAACTCTCAGTGGTTCAGCATCAAATGGAGTGTCAGACTTGCTTGTCCACTTTTGCTTAACAAGAACTCAGTCTCCTTTCTGGAAAACTGTGTCTCAAGCGTGTCAGTACTTGTCGGCGTAGGCCTTCATTTTGCACTTGCAAGAGGTCTTAGTGACGCAAATTTCATCAGGGTCTATTGACAGGCTGGCAGTCCATTGAGGTCTCTTCATTCCAAGAGCTCCCCCAAACAGTAAGGTGGCAGTTTCTCCTGTTGTGGAATGAGCAGTGAAACAGTAGGCATGGGCGCAGAGCAGACTTGAGGTCAATGCTTTTCAATGCAGCACGCCAAACCACCCTTTTCAAAGTATTCATAAATTGTTAAACAACATCATTTGCCTGTGGCCAGAGAGGTGTACTTTTCTGAGGTTTGATGTTCATACAATTAAGAAAGTCTTTGAACTCTCTGCTATTGAAGGGTGGACCCCTTTCAGATTTGAGAATGGACGGAACACCTCATGGTGCGAAAATGTCATGCAGCCTTTTGATGACTCTGTCGAGTGTGGTTGACGATAAGTCTTCCACTAGAACATGAGTACTCAGCGGCAACTACAATGAGATGATGTCTGTTGTTGAGAGGTCCGAAGAAATCAGCGGCATCCTCCCCATGCTTGTTTAGGTAGATCAGACATGTTTATTCGGTGCAGAGTCATTTTGGGAGACAGACAGTTGCATAGATGAGAAGTGTTAAGCTCCCTTTCAACTCGTTCGTCAGGATGCTGGAATCACACTCGATCCCTGCGGGCTCTTTTAGTAGCAGAAATGCAAGAATGTCCTTCATGTGCCAGTTCAATAACTTCCTGCCTCAGGCTTTCAGGGATAACTATTCTTGCCCCTTGTAGTATGACACCATCATGTGTAACAGAAAGTTCTTTATGAACATTTTTGAGCGTCTGGTATTGAACATCATTTGTAAGAGGTCGAGTATGCTTCCTCTATGATTGTGTTGTGATGATTTCCTTGAGCTTAAGCATGTCTTTGTCAGTATTGGTAGCTGTAAGAATTTGTTGAATAGAAGGAGCTGCAGGCACACTTGACTTTAGTAAGAAGTTGATGTAGGCCTCAGCCACTTTTGACGTTGCCCTATGACGCTGTAGCGGCACTTAGGAAAAGTAGTCTGCAGGGCTTCGATCTTTCCCCGGTTTGTGCCCAATAGTGTAATCATACTCCTGCAGACGCAACCCCCATCTCTTGATGTGAGGGGGCATCTTGGCTTTCGGATTTCCGAAAATGGTGAGCAACACTTGATGATTTGTGATAAGGGTGAAATGCTTTTCGTACAGAAACACATGGAAGTGTTCACACATCCATACTAGAGCTAAGCTTTCATTCTCCGTTTGAGAATAAGCACGTTCAGTCTGAGATAGACTCCGGCTAGCATAGGACACAATGTGTCTCTGAGCATTCGGTTGTCCATTATGTTGGGCAAGAATCGCTCCCAACCCACAGGGCTTGCATCCACCACAATTTCTGTATGCAATTTCAGATCAAGGTAAGCCATTTCAGTTGCATTTTCAATTGCGTGTTTTATTTTCTTGAAATTTCGGTCACATTCAGACAACCATTCAAATGGAACATTTCGCTTTGTTAGTTCTCTCAGAGGTGCACTCAAATTGGCAAAGTCCTGAATATACCTGGAGCAGTAGCTGGCTATGCTCAGGAAGGATCACAGCATGGTCGCATCTTTTGGAGTACAAGTAGATGGCAATGCTTGTACCTTATCGGGGTCAGGAGTCCTCCCCTTCTCAGAGAAAATATGCCTAAAGAATTTAAGTCTATTTTTGTGAAATTCACCCTTCTCAGCATTTAGTGAGAGCCCTGCATCAGCAAGCAGATGGCATACTTGTGTGAGTGCTTTGTCATGTTCCTTTCATGCAGCCCCAAACACCAAGATATCATCACTATGGTTAAAACCATGTGTGACAGGCTGAATTACTGGACAAATTAAATCTTGAAAGATTTTTGTAGGTGACGACACACCAAAACTGACTTTTTTATATCTGAACAAAGCAACATGCATTGAAAAAGTAGTAATGTACCTATAGTTATCTTCCAGTTCAAGTTGATGGTAACCTTTGTTCAGATCCCGGCTAGGGAAGACTTTGGCGCCATTCAGCTGTGTGATCATATCTGCAATGTGTGGACATGTATGTCTTTCTCTTTTGATTGCTTTGTTGGCCTGTCACATATCAACCCAAATGCGCACTGAACCTCCACGATCCTTTTTTGCACTGAACCTCTACTATCCTTTATTGGCACCACCACAATGGGTGAAACCCACGGTGTTGGACCAGTAGAGCGCTTGATGATGTCATGCTTTAACAGTGTTTCTAGTTCATTCTCTACGGCTTCCTGTAAGTGAAAAGCAATGTGACAATGTCACTGTGCAACGGGGCAAATATCTTCATTAATGTGAAGCTGTACCTTCATTGTCTTAAATTTCCCAATTCCATGAAACAATGTCGGGAACTGGCTGGCTACTTCAGAATGGGCATTCACGTTGTAGTGAATAGAAATCAGTCCCATGTCAGCAGCAGTGTTGAAACGTAGTAAGCATGCACTCGGCGAAGTAACTGGGAGTCCACGAATCAGCACTTGCACTTTCGTTTTCTTGTGCTGCATGATCGCCACAAAGGATTCCTTGTAGAAGCTGCCCAGGTATACACCTTGGGTCTTTGCGGCGTGAGAAGTGGCATCAGAGACAGTTCTTTGCACTTTTCTACCGGCATGATATTTATTGGCGCACCACTGTCTATAATAAAAGTTGTAGGACACCCATTCACCTTGAGCGTGATTTTAGGACAATGTCCAAAGGAACTTTGTTGCTTCATGCGGTAATTCTTTTCAGACTTGTGTTTTTTCTTGCAGGCAATCAATCCTATATATGCATGTCGATCTGTGACTAACATCACCATCGCACATCCATTTTCCTCATCGTCACTCAATGATGACGTCAATGAACCGTTGGACGATTTATTTGATAACGATCGACTTCGCTTCGTTTCCACTTGACTTAGTTGATGTTGCCGTTTGGCCTTGTGGGAGTGGCTGGAATGCTTCTGGAAACTTTGGCATCCATCTTCTCGTATCTTCATGTTGTACTTAGTTTCTCTTTAGGTTTGCAAACCGTTACAAAATGGTTTTCCTTACTGCAGGCTTTGCATATTTGTCCAATGGCGGTACATTTACCTTTGTGCGGAAAGGAGAATCTGATTATTATGCAAGGAATTGGCTTATTTGAGAGAGCCTAAGGACTACTTCCAGATTCTCTGGCTGAGGTTGGAGATTGGCTCAGAGAAGCTTGGTTGGTAATCCTAACCTGGAAGTCTCAGTGTTAATGTAGACAGATGGAAGTGGCGTTGTTGCCCTTCACATCAGATATGACAAGCAATTGAGGTCTCCTTCAATCTATTCAATGCATGGAACGAAGAATATTGCCAGACATTGCTATCACTTTATATCTGGCCTGGAAGCTTCACATTTCCAACTCTTGAGAACGTTGGACCAGGTACAAGCAACCACAGCTAATCTGGTTTAATTTAAGTTACTTTAAGTACCATGGCATGGGTCCTTGTGCAGGCACAGATCTCCTTCACAGCCATACACAGCTTTCTTTATGCCCTTTGGCTCCTTTTTCAAATCTGACTGCAGAAAGGAAAATTTGATCAGGCCTGAAGTTCCCTTAAATTCAGAACCTCGAAGATCCTTGAGTGGAGTCGGTGTTTTGGGGCAGTGGTACAGAAGCCCATCCCAGAGAGTTTTCAAGGTCAATTTCTGTGGTGGTCCAGCTACTACCTTTTGTGGGGGGATTCAAAGAGTTCCTAGTGTCTGATCTGCCTTTTCAGCGATTATCATGAATATTTTTTTAAGAAACCATTGCTTCGTTAGTCATGGTGGGTGTTTTTCCTTAGCAGCTCTTTCATAAATCAGGACGTGTTATAATCACAGTCTCTCGCTCTGCCGCATAGGTTGTCTGTGGACAAGGAGCAGGGCAATAAGAAAAGATCAAACACAAAGATCTCCTCAATCCACCCGCATCTTGCCGCAACATGTAGAATTGCTTTGCTCACATTAGTCCCTATTTTGCTCCTGATTGATTTGTATGATCAGGCTAGATTACTGATTCAAAGCTGTTGCCTTTCCAGGATCCCTGGGGTGTGAACAACCCTTCATTAGAAATAGAAAAAAGGATTAATGGGCACATTTAGAGTTTTTAGGAGTAACCTGTCTGTCAAACCCTCAGTCCGCCTGCTCTATTATCAGTGGTGAGGGACATCATCTTTCTGACAGCAGAGCCCCAGGAGGCTCTGCCTTCAGAAAGCTCAAAGGTGTGAGGGCCATCACAGTAAGGACATCTGGCCATCTATGTACATGGTACAGGACAGAAAAAAAGAAAAATGACACACCCAGGGAGAAAACTCCCACATTATGTGGGTCATTAGATTTTTGTTTTCAAATTAAAAAAACCTCACAAAACGTAACAAAACTTTGGTGTGTGGCAGCCTGAAGGACGGCAGCCACACACCAAACTTGCAGTGCCTTCAGAGGTACCGCTGTGATGGCGCTTGCTCTGAAGCCAGGGAGATCGCTCCTAGGATAGCAGTGATCTCTAAAGATGTTGGGCTGCTCTCTACCATGATGGCGGATCTATTGACGTCCACCACCATGGCAGATGGGTGATCTGACCACCAAACTGTTCATTGGCCCCTAGGATGTTCTGTATTTTGCAACAGACACTAGTTCTTTTCTCTACACTGACAGTATTCCAAATGCAGAAAAAACGAAATGGGGCTGCGCACATTTTGTTTTTTCAATATTTAATCTGACCTCACGACTGCAGCACCCCACGCTCACCATGGCTTATGAAGACATTGCTAATTTAACTGAACTCAGAGCAGACGTTTTCGCATTCGCAGATGACGATGCCAAGAGAATCTACGCCTTAATACAAGAGGATACGTCTCTCCCTTCAAGCAATCGCAACAAGGATAGCATCATTCGACAATTACTTTACCTTACTAAACGTGAAGTTAACCAGAGACTTCATGCTAGCACCTTAATTAAATCATTCTTTCCATTTCACCTGGTTTTTTTCCCGACTTATCTTAGTCACTTTTCCTGCATTGTTTCACTTGGTGTTTCCGTTTTTATATTTCCCCTGGACCGCTATTTCTAGATTGTTTTTCTCACTTTCAACCTCACACTTCACTCGACACTTATTTGGTTTGTATCCTCATTTACATTCTCTTTCCAACTTAATTGCTTTACTCTCGTCTTTTCACGTTTTGATCTGTTCTATTTCCCATCATCATCTGTTTGATTCTTACAGAAGTGTTTACTATACTTGTAATATGTTTTGTTATTAACGTTGTGGTTGTCATTCAATGTTTTGTCTTTGATATTATTTGTACTGCATCTTTCGTTCCGTTTTTTTCACCGTTTCGTTATTGTTATTTGATGCAACTTCGTGGTTATCATCCACATATTTGTGTGTTTCTTAAGTGTTAGAAACCTGATATTCTTCTTTTTTTCAGTGCCATTTATCATTGTTTATTCACATCACATGTTGTCCTGTTCTTTTACTGGTACCGGCTTATTTTATCTTTCCAAGATGGCCACCAAACCCATCAGTCTATTTCTTTTTAGTCCTTCATTTATTTTCACTCAGTCTGTATATTCTTCCGGTTTCCTTTCGTGGCTTCATTGACTTCGTAAACGATCACGCTGTCTTTACTTCCAGTGCATGTAAGTAATTTTCATTTGTTCACGTTCGCTTCACGCGTTCCTTTTTGTACACGGGGTAGACTTTTTGCACGTTATACAGGTGGTTTGTTTTCTAGTTGCCTGCATTAGTCCTCTTTTGCATTTAACAGTCGCGATCACCATTTTCACGCACTAATCGTTCAATTCAGCGTTTCACCGCACTTTTCCGTTCACATCTTCCTTACATTAGAATACTCCTTGATTCATTTGTCACGTGCACATATACTGCTTGGGTACTCCAAGGAACATCGTTTTCATCATATATTTATTAACAACCAGTTAGTTAACATTTAGTCACTGGCATGCTATATAGGGTAATATAATTTCTTTATGTGTTTCATTTTGCTGTCCGGAGAGTGCGTTCGCCTCATGGTATCCTTTTTTGTTATTTACAGAACCATTGCCCCTGATGAAGGGCCACATGGCCCGAAATGCATTGGGTTTGATATAACCATCTATATATTTGGGATTGAGTAATCACTTATATTCCCATGGAATGTTTTTTCGTTTTTTGATATGAAGATTTAAATATCATACCTGAACATTACAAATTAAAAACATTTTGGACATATTGAAGACTGTGACTTTGCAATACTTACCCACTTCCTGTGGATTCACCTTGTGCTCAGGGGGACGCCCCTATTCAGGCGGCGCTACCTTGTTAGTATTCCAAATGCTGCCAGAAGCTATCTATCCAGATGAAGTCTTCTTTTGACTTCTCACAGAAGGAGACCACCACTGCACAGCCTGGCCCCACTGATTGTACAAAATCCTGAAGTAACTTCTTGTCTTGTAGCTCAGCTTTTAGTCACAGCTGACCTCATCTTGGACACATGCATGGCACCTCTCCATTCAGATAATGCCAGAGAGTCGGACTGGGTAACCACCTTAGATCAATACTATCAATATGGATCGTGCCCGCACACATGAGGGGCCTCATTTATGAGTTTTTGCTGTAGGGCAGCACCACAGGCCTTCCTGCTGCACTGCCCTACGGCAAAAAAAAAGGGCAGGAATGTGCCGTATCTATCAGATACGGTGCATTCCTGTACTTTTTCCCTGCGCTAGTGCACAATGGGCTGTTGAGCGCCACCGCAAGCCCCTTTGCACCATGGTGCAAGGGTACCTGCGTTGCAGGAATTATTATTTTTGTGCAGGAAGGGAAACCTTCCTGCATGAAAACAATCACAAGAAGCTTTTTCCTCTCTCTATGTGTGCTGCAGAATGCAGCACACATAGAAAATGGAAAAACGAGGAGAAATAAAGATATTTCTCCTTGTTGTGCCTTCCATTACGCCTCCCCTGGGGAGGCATACATTTGGCACTGCCTCAGAGTTATCATTTCTCATAAATCTGAGGCAGTGCCAAAAAGCTATGGATGTTGCTGGGAACGCCCCCAGCAGCACCCATTGCACACCCCTGAAACGCAGAAAACTGCGTTAAAGGGAACGATATGTACAAGGCAGCATTAAGCTAAAAAAAGTGACTTAGTGCTGCCTGGTAAATATAGAGCAGGCTCCTGCGCCACCAGAGCATCACAAAAAGTGACGCACAGGGGGCGCAAGGGGCTTATAAATAAGACCCGTATTGCCTGCACAATCTCAAGGGGACATTTCCTCATTTACCTGGGAGTGTGGTTCACTGCAAATGATGGGAAATCTTGCCTTGGCTTCCGCACCATATTATATGCACAGGTTTAAATGCAAAAAGGCCATGAGGAGGGGCACTGTCTGTGCTCCAAAAAGAGTTATCACACAGTCAGTATGCCCCAGAGGAAGCCACTTGGAAAGGTGGGAAGGGTTCCTATGGACTAACAGATACCCCCGCTGGGGGTGGGGGGGTATAGTGACTCACTGCACCTGAGTGCAGGGGAATCTTTGCCTCCCTTTCAAATGCAGGCCAGGCCGCTGTCTGCACAGCTAAAGGTGGAATGGCGGCCTAAAACAGCCAGTTCACCTTACACTTAATCGCTTCCCAGAAGGCAGGCATACGTTTGTGGCTGCTCTGTGGCCAGGACATTCAGTGTGACGGGGTGAACTGATCGAGTCTGCATATGGTGCACCTAGGTAAAGGTGTGACGTGGCACAGACCAGGGCAGTGAATGCTATCTCTATTATAGGCCCATGTTTTCATGATCCATCTCAGAGAAGTGAAGGCCTTCTAGAGGAGATTCAGGGGCATATTAACAAGAGGGGGAGATAAAATTATCGCCGCTTTAGCGTCCGTTTTCGGCCGAAAAGCGGCGATAATTTTATTGCAAGATTAGCAAGGACACGCTAGCGCGTGTTTCCGTGATTTAGCACCCGCTTTGCATCTCAACGTTAATGAGATGCAAAGTAGGCGCGCCTCAATATGCTACTTGGCTAAATATCGCGAAGGCAGCTTCGCGATATTTACAACAATGCCCCGGCCGGCGTAGCGATAAACAAAATCGCGCTAACCGGCCATTAACGCTGGATTTTAACGTCTGCTAAAATCCAGTGTTAGGCATACTTTGCATGGGAGGTGGATTATGGTGATACGACCACAGGGTCGTATCAGCAAGGTTATCGCCGTTTTACATGGAACATCGCTGGAAAACCAGCGATGTTCCATGGAAAACACCGCTATCACTGGAATAATTATCGCCATTGCGCTATGCGTTGTTAATACAGCGCTAGCATGGCGATAATTTCCAGCGATAAAAAATCTCACGCTAAGCGCAGCAGCGATAATTATCGCTGCCGCTTGATAATATGCCCCTTAGTTCTTCCTCCCCAACTGCCTGCTTTGAGTCAAGCTGAGGCTCTTCATCACCTTTGTGATGTCACCCACTTCCTGTAGCCACCTCATGCATTTCAACCTTTTCAATACCAAATACGTTTTTGCCTGCATCTGAAGGCCTCGAATTTTGGTGCATGAGAATGCAGATTCTCAAACTAAAAACGTTTAAAGTAAAGATCCTTTCCCTATTCTCCTGCTGCCTGTTCCAGTGCCACTGATTCATTTGCACCCCTCCCTTCACTTCTCTGGTCCCCCGGAGATTATTGCAAATTTCTCCCAGAAATGTAACCATGTAAGACAGATCAGTGACAAACCATAGCCTCTACTCTTATTCTGCTTGTGCCTGCAGAGATTATACTTCACGATTTGCACATTATAAGCTATTTTACGTAGCACATTTGCCTCTTATTCATAGCAGATGTTCCACCCTTCAAAATAATCTGGACATTGCTCTCAAGGGTTGGAGACTGTCACTGGGTAAGAGAGATGACACAGGTGAAGAACTGCGAATGATAAGAGCTGTAAGGGTCTAGGAGTTTGTGGAATCCTTCACCTAGGATAATGTTGCTTGTTGTATGTGGAGGCTTTGCAAAAGAGCAGCTCAACCTCTGGTGGAATTTCATATCGCCTCAAGCACTTTCATAGTCATGATTACAGACTGATGCTGTGATGGCAGGGAAGCAGGCGAAAAATTCAAAATAAGCCAGGACTATATGAATCTTAGAAGTGGAGGGCTTTCAGAATTACAGAAAGTGAGTTTTAGGTGAAATGTAGAATTAGTAAGTGTAAGAAAATGCCCTTCTTGCGTGGACAACGCCCAGCACTTTTTGATAGATTATTTTGCTGGTGTATGTGCTCTGAACACTGGGGCACTGTCATCCAGAGCTCAGTGAATGTGCTCTGACCCCCAAAGAACATGTAAAATTGGCTACTCCCTGATCGCATTACTTAACTTATTTGTAAGTCCCTTGTAGATGGTACTTTGTGTACCCAGAGCCAGTAATTTAAATGTCAGTAGTGGTTTGCAGCACATATTGTGCCACCACTAATGTGACAAGTGAAAACATGACGCTAGGCCTGACACTGCAACCTAGCATTGGCATTTTTAAAACTATCATTTTGACCTGTACAAAGCACCCTTTAAACAGACCTAAATCTTCCTATCAAATACTTGTTTGTCACCTCTAAGGTAGGGAATAAATGCCCATAGGGCAAGGTGCATGGTATTTAAAAAGTAGGATATGTGTTCTTAAATTTTACATGTCCTGGCAGTGAAAAATCCCCAGTCGTTTATCTCTGTGGCAAGGCTGGCTTTCCCATAGAAAAACACTAGGGGGCATATTACCAAGGGCAGTATCGCCACTTTAGCGGCACTTTTTGCCGATAAAGCGGCAATATTTTTATCGCCCTATTAGCAAGCTGTCGCTAACAGCTGTTAGCGACAGCTTAATGGCGATAGCAGCCATTTTGTTGCCGCTTTGCATGTCAGCGATAATTATCGCTAATGACATGCAAAGTAGGCGTTCCCAACTAAAAGCGACTGCAAACAGTCGCAAACACAACTTCCCCCTATCAGCAATGCCCGCGAAGCGATAAAAAAAGTTGCGCTAACTGCGATTATCGCTGGAATTTAACACCTGCTAAAACTTGACTTAACCATCTTGTCAATGGGAGGTGGATTGTAAGGTTAAATCCTCACCTGCCTATTAGCAAGCTTTTCATTAGCGCAGTGAATTTATCGCTGGATTTCTCGCGCTATTGCTGGGTTTCGCCGCTATCGCTGGATTTTTTATCGCCTTGGAGATAAGCGTTGATAACGCGTTATCGCCGCGATGAAATCCAGCGATAGCCAGCGATAAAAAAAACATCGCTAAGCGCGCTTTGCGATAATTATCGCGAATCCTTGGTAATATGCCCCTAGGTTGCATAATAACACCTTATAATACACAATGTCAGTTTGGGAAGACACTAAAAGTATCCGGCTGGCGAGGGGCCTTCCCTATGAGCTAATTTTGCATTTCTCCCATGCTTACCCGTCAAAAGTCAACAGCTTCACCTGGACTTTGTCTGGTGGCTATCTAGCCTCGAGGAACAATTGCAGCCTCAGTCTGCTGCCTTGCCCCTCTGAGGATTTTTGACTTCTCTTCCAAAAAAAAGTCAGAAGGTAAAACTTTACACCAGGCCGAACCTGGTCCCTGTATCCAACCTGCGCATTATTGCGGTCAGTCTTAAGTTTTGCTTTTTCCCTTGGTCTAGCGTGTCCAGGTACCCATGGTTGGTGCTTTGTACTTTTTTGGCACCAGAAACATCTCAAACTTTGAAAAATCATATCTCCAGATAGGTACATCTGATTTTTGTCGTTTTGGTGTCTATGTGCTCATTAAAGTTTCTCTATTTCTAAAAATTGGAGTGGTATTTTTATTATTGTGTTGTGTTTTCTACTTTTTAACAGTTTTGGTACTCATATATGTTTTACACATTTCTCCTAAGTTAAGCCTGTCTGCTCTGTGCTATAGCTATGAAGGCTTAAGCTAAGGTTTAAATTATTGAGACCTAACTGGACCAAGTAAGGAATAGTACCATTATTACTTGAAGAGAACTTCCTTCCACTTCAACTAATAATCCACATCCTCACAGTGAGCTCCAAGGGGTGGGGACCTGAATATCATAGTGCTTATCCTTGGAGTGCCTAGGAAAAGTCTTCAATCCAGGTCATTATTTCATATGAGTTTGTAAAATCTTGATCTTTATGTGAAATTTTGTTGAAATTTCATGAAATTACATGAAATTATGCAAGACTTTCAGACGTTCAAGCCCCAAACACTGTCTGCCTCACATCCAAACCTAGATGTCCAGAGTCTACCAGAAGCATAGCCAAGACAGAATTCCTGTTATTTTTCAAGAATATAAGCAAGAAATAGTCCTAATCGGGCTCAATGACATAAACTTTAATGGCTTCAAACACCTTCTTTCACTGAATGGCAAGATACCTGGATTCTTACTGGGCATCAACCTCATTCACAAGGAATACACTGCCAAGAAAACAAAGACTGTCTGGTACCAGGTGTTTGTGCTAAAGACAGGGAAAATATTCTACCCAGTCAACAACTTCAGAACAACTGTTGAAGCCCTAATACTCTTGAATCTGAATATTGGAAACGTCCTGCTCCAAGGGCACCCAGATTTCACACTGGTCCTCCTTTAGGGAATCCTACATGCCTATCCAGATGGAACTCCACATTTTCCTATTGTTGCTCCCACCATCTTCAAAACTAGCGCCATCATTTAGCAAGCCATCCCAACCAGCCTCCCCGCCTATCCAGCTGACAAGCTTGCTATCTCTGCTTGCTCTTGGCACACTTACAGCCAGGACTCCATCAGACTGAGGAAAATAAGCATAAAAAAGAAAAAACACAGCAACAGGCCTTTTGTGTCTATGCACCCAGGATCTGGAAAAACCTTCCTATATCCATCAGTACTGCCTCAACCTTGCAGCAAATTCAAAAGAGGCGAAGACACACCTGTCTAAAGACCACTAAATCACAATGCAGCAGTAACAGTGTGTCTGCTCCTGGAAACCAGCTTCAAATAAACTGTCACCGATTGGTAGTCATGGACCTGCAAATCACTGCAGCACTGAATCCTGCTTTGAGGGAAGAAAATCGTTGCCAGGTGGTGGTGGTCCATCCTCTACCTCTTACCGCTCCGAATGGCCGCAGGAATGGTCCTCTGCTTCCCCTTTGTGTTAAACAAATCTTTGCCAAGTTACAATTTTTTTTTTTTAAATGTGTTAATCTGCAAGTCAGCAGACTCTGGCATACCCTTTACCTTTTTTTTCTAAATTAACATATCTCGGAGTCTGATAACCTACTGGGTTATTTTAGCCACGTGTTAGATTTTAGAAATCTGGGGTTTCAAGAACAGTTTGTGTTTATAGTTGAAAAGAACTTTCAGAACATTTGGCCAAAGCAACAACCATCCTCGTGGACATCAGTGAATCTACTACACCCAACCACCAACACACTTTTATCGTCCAACTGTAACATTCAGGAGGAAAACTACATAACATTTCAGTACGAGTACGAAAGTAGCTACAAAAACCAGCAGAACAGTAAATCGCCTAGTAAGCTGCTGCATCTCGGTTTTGTGACCTTAGTGATACTACTCCATGGGGGATATTCACAAGAACGTGTGCTAAACATCTCAAAAAAATGTTAACGCAACTTTACACATCGCAGCCGATCGCGGGAAAATAACCCCGTGTTAACGTGGAATTCACAACACGGCGGTACCATGCGATAGTCCCCCGAAAACGCGGCCAATGTCCGCGATACAATCACCGCGACCGTGATAAAAACACAAACCTCAACGCGAAAAAACATGCGATGGGCCAAAGCGCGATGAGGAAATCAGCGATAAGCAGTGAGAGGCCAGCAAAACCCACGCGTAATGCGGGAAAAAGCACAAGAACAGCATACGGAAAATGCCACCACAAACGAAATTAACTGCGGAGTACCACGGACGCACCCTGACCGACTGCAGAGGACAACATGAACCCCACAATCCCCACAGAGGAACACCCAGGAATACAGGGCACGTGGAAGGGCAATGAGAAGAGGAAGAGGAAGATGGGGTACAGT
The DNA here is from genome assembly GCA_963921515.1 of Calotriton arnoldi. Taxonomy (NCBI): domain Eukaryota; kingdom Metazoa; phylum Chordata; class Amphibia; order Caudata; family Salamandridae; genus Calotriton; species Calotriton arnoldi. The sequence continues at coordinate 166,206 of CAWUFW010019117.1, read as the reverse complement.
CTACAGGAAAACCACATGATCACCACGGATGAGACAGAACACCACCACCAACTGTACGTCACCTCCAATGTGTCATTGGCAACAAAGAGGCAAAGATGGCACACCACCTCGGACCATGTGAATGCCGCCGCATGGCAGAGGAGGACATTGGAAGAGCACAAGAGTCGCTGGACTGATGTGAATGGCAAAACCAAGCAGAAACTCGCTGCCAACACGAAAGCAGCAACGCACCCCGGAGGAGGGGGGCCAGCAGAACACCAGGAGCTGAATGACATGGAGAAGATGGTGGCCACATTCACCAGTCTGGAGACGGTGACATGAGTTGGTGATCTGGACACTGCCCAACATGACCCAACATCACATCAACATGGTGCGTAGCGACTTGGGAGTGGGGGGACGGGTGGAGATGGGCACAATGGCACACATGCACAATCCAGCAGGGCACACTGCACACCCACAATGACTCTGGTTCATGTCCCTGATCCCACGGGAACACTCCAGCACACACACAAACACCAAGTAGTCCCACGAACAGCCTGTGCCCAAAGGGGCACCCACCCAACACATCAACAGTCACACAACCAACACATGCCCACGTGCGAACATGCGAACATACACATACATCAGCCACACTGACAATGCAAGAGACACCACATGACCAGTAGCTTGGCTGCAGTCCTATCATCATGGCAATGTACACGGCACGGCACTGAGGTGGCTGAGTGCGGACAACACCCGAAAAGGAGCAGGTCACACTCGGACACAACTACCTGCACAAACAACCCCTGACGTCAACGACACATCTGCCGACAAACCATGCCCAAGAGTCACAACTCGACAAAGAGCACAAGTTACCCAAGTCTGCAACATCTCAGCACCCTGGAAGCACAGAACTGACAGGCACACCGCATAAAAGGGATCAGTGGCAGACAAATCAGTGCAGCAGGAGTGAATCACCCACCGTGCAGCATACGCACAGAAGTATAAGTGCACCTCGACATTGACAACATCCCGGTACAAACAGCAACACCTCCACAACAGAACACAGGACACAACTGGTGCCGCAAATGTGCACAACATGGCAAATCACATCTGGCACAGCAGGAAACTGTGACATGACAATGTACAAGTACAACCTGTAACCTGCAAATATGTTTTATTCACACATGCTGTGCTTGTGGACATTTTATACTGTCCCATGATTGCCAGGGACGGCCACAATGTGACGTTCTCATGAGAAGAAATTGTTAATGATGGTGTTCCTACGGGCCATTCCTGCAGCAGCTGCAGTGGGATGTGGGCCACCTGCCCCATCGTCCCCATCATCGTCTGGTACTTCTGGAACTGGGATCCATGGGGCATTGGTGCAACACACAACATGCAACGATCATCTTGCACACGATGTCCGGGCTGTACAGGAGCTTCCCACCTGTGCCGTCCAGGCACCTGAAACGTGACTTCAACACACCAAATGTGCGTTCAACGATGCCCCTGGTGCATATGTGGGCCGCATTATACTGCCTCTGGGCGGGTGTGTTCGGGTCTCGGAGGGGTGTCATCATCCAAGGGCAGAGTGCATATCCTTGATCACCTGGGACAGTGCAGAGAGAAAAGAGTCAATACTTGGTTCGGCATGATGTGATGGCAGGCCCACTGATCCAGTGATGCCTGTGCTGGCTGTGTGTGGGGTGAGTGTAAGCCAGCCCTCAGGGAGTAGCTGGTGCTGGCAACAACTCCAACAGTCATCAGGCACTCAGAAATGCAATGTCAGAACAACAAGGGAGCATGATTTGAGTCGCACAGGGTTAGTGGCCCCGGATGCACTGCGGCCGACACGGGCCCACCGCCACGGGACGCTGACCTGCGGGAGACTGGGGTAGGGTCATGAGGGCAGAGCAGGGTCTTGTATGTCTCAGAGGTGCCTTCCACGGAGTGTCTCGGGGGCGAATGGGAGGTGTACCCCCAGGGCATGATGCAGAGAGCACATGCCAGCTGTGACCGGCAACATGGCGGATATGAATGCCACAGACTCATGCCAGACACCAAGTCTGTACCTGCCCGTTGCTGATGACAACCCCCAGGCCACAGACTCAGACACCAACGATGTCCCGCCGGAGGCTGATGGTCACTCACGGCGCACAGGGTTAGTGGCACCAGGTCAGTCCTTGCTACTGGTTGACCTCCTCCGTAACCGTGATCCGTGTTACCACCGGACTGTGACGCATCTCCCTCTCAGTCCTCCCCCTGCGTACACTGGCATGGACCCTGCCATTGATTAATGATGACTCAGTTCAAGATGTGGGACATGCTGGACTGCAGTGTAGCCGGGCTGCAGCGGTGGGGTATGTCAACAAATGGGGACCCCTGGGGGCCTGTGTCACGGAGGACAGCGATGGCCTGAGGAGGCCGCCAAGGTCGCGGGCATGGGTCTTGGAGCTAGCACCGGCACGTGGTGGGCCCTCTTTGACACACGACAGTGTCGGCAGGTGAGCAATGCGGCCTTGGAGCGCTGGTGCGGGCAGGCCTGGTCTGGGTATCAGCGTCCTGGGGTGCAGCAGGCGCACAGGCTCGCAAGCCCCGCTGCTCGCGGCATCGGCCTCGTGGCGGACTGCGAGGCGCCGCCCTGGCAGTGACGTTGGCCTTTCCGGGAGTGAACCACGCTCTGCGCCACGGGGTTTTTGTCCACACCCCTGCGCAGGCCTGGCGTACTCTGGGCCCACCCACTACGCTCACGCACACAGGGGGGACGCAGCGAGCAACATTTCCGCGATCTTACCCACGGCCTGGGGTGACATGGTTGCGTCCACTGTTCACTACTCTCCAGTCACCAGCAGTTGATGTCTGCATGGACATATCTGTGGTTTGCATAGCCATGTCTGTCCAGCACATCCACGCCTCACTTGTCGTTGTGTACATTCCCATTCATGGGTCACTTGCATCCTTCGCACATGGCTGCATTCCGCATCTCCACACGTTCAGCTGTTGTGTGGCTGTGGTGCCATGATATAGCTGTATTGTGTGAAGGGGAAGCCCAGGATCCCCATGGAGTTGTGTTGTCGTGTCTGGTAGGTGGGCATGTTGATTGACATGTTGTATGTGGTTTGGTCACGTGTGCATTCCCACAGTTGTGCGTTGTGTGATGGTGGCTTTGAGGTGTGTGGTGTGTTGATTTGGCACTTACCAACGAGCAGTCCAGTTCCATAGATGCCATCCTGGAAGCGCTGGTTGATGATGGACTGTCGGAAGATGTAGGACTCGTGCACACTGCCTGGGTAGTTTGCGACGACATTGGTGAACATTCCCCGGTGGTCCACTATTGCCTGCACATTGATGGAATGCGTGTGCTTTCTGTTGCGGTAGTGGTGTGCAGTATCCGCAGGGGGCACAAGTGGGACATGTGTGCAGTCAATGGCCCCCAACACGTGTGGGAAGCTAGCAAAGGCGTAGAAGCCTTGCTTTGTCTCCAGCTGTTCCTGCGCAGTGTGGGGGAAGAGAAGGTACTGGGGTATGAAGCTGATGATGGCATCCAGGACAGATGTGATGAACTTTGATAGGGCTGGCTGTGAGACTCCTCCGACTCTGGCAGTTGTTGGTTGGAAGGTACCAGAGGCCAACAGGTGCAGCACAGCCAGCAGCTTTGTCTGCGGAGGGATGTTGGTTCTCCGCTGGGTTGGGACCGTCAACCTGTGGGCGATGTGGGTCATGATGCGGATGATGGTTGTCCTTTTGAGCCTGTAGTGGGCGATGACTTCCTTGGGCGTTAGGTCTGTGAGACTGGTGCGTTTTCGGTAGGTCTGCTGTCTTACTCTGCGCTACCTCTGTGGTGGTCCGGGGGGGTGGTGGCGGTCCTGGGGGTGGTGGCGGTGGGTGTTGTGGCCCTATTGGGGCTCCGAGCTGCATGATGAGTAGCTCCATGGCGTTGTTTGTTCTTCGGGTTTGGCTGTGTGCGGGGCTCCGTTGCCTACTGCAGGTAGTCGTCCGGCTTTACACCAGCAGAAGGCAGGTGCTAAATACCTGCTGCTACCGCGGCTTATCGCGTGGTTTTGACTCGCATCGCAGATCTGGCAGTTCGTTGTGAAAGTGGTGTAGTGGTGTTTTCGTGTGTTTTTGCACGGGAACGCCTACTCTGCATCTCATTAGGGTTAGTTGCTGGTGTCCTCCCTGGGGATAAGTTTTGGGGCAGTTATCGTGGGAATACTGGCGATGTCTGCAGTTTGCACCCGCTTGTGAATGGGGTGTTAAATCTATCTCCACTTTTGATGCGTTAAGGTGGGGATAACTCGGAGATAGGTCCTTGTGAATATGCCCCTATATGTGGAGTACACCCTCATGAGGTTATAGGGGAAGTAGTAATTGTAATAACTTTACACAGAACAACATCCAATAGTTAGAAATAACCTTAAAAATACCCCTTTATAAACAGGCAGTAGTCACTTTCTAACCTCTTACCACTTGGAGTATTGATATTCTGTCCTGCCGTAGTTTTTTGTGTGCCCAGAAGAGATTACCACTCAGATAGTGTTAAGACTTTCACAACCATGTAATATAGCTATGGTGTTACCACCTGTTAACCCGCATTGCTTTCCACAAATTTTAGCAGTAAAGTTTACATGCAATGATGTTTGCATCTCTCACCAATAGAATAACAGTATTAGCACACTGGGTTATTTTACTCTATATTAGCCAGCGTCAGCTTCCCCATTTAGGCGGAGGAGCCATCCCTCATCCCCCCACTACCCCCACTGACTTTATTTCCATTTTCCTTTTCTTCTGCCAGCCCAATCTCATTGTGAGGGTGGGGGCCATTGTTGCTGACTGGCAGCAGGGGAGGAGGAGTGGTGCAGAAGTTTAAAGTGCGCATATCACGTTGGCCAACTGTCTTGCGACGGCCAGCCTGATATGCACACTTTAAATGTCTCTAACCCAAGCTGTCTTAGTCAGCTGGGTGGAGAGCAAGCACAGGCCTCCAGTGCCTTTGGGAGCGCTGAGACAGCCCGCTCCAACCAATGCTGGTGCTTCTCTCATGCTGGTTAACAGCATAACAGCAGCATCTGGACTGGTTAGGGGAGTTGGCTGTGGCCCGTGTTGGATGACTGGAGAAGAACACAAGGACCGGAAGACGTGAAGCCAGGTAAGTGAATATTTCATTTTAATTTTGTCAATGTAAACTAAACCGCCGACATGCATTACATTAACATTTTAAAGTTAAACATTTTAACTCTTAAATGTTAATGTAATGCATGTCGGCAATTTAGTTAGTGTTTATTTCATGCCAAGGTTTCATTTTCCCCGAGTCGGCACTCTGCACTTTTTTGACCCATTTGCTCGCCCCCCACTTTCAGTTGGTGTCAGCCGCCACTTATATTAGCCCTACTGAAGTAGAGTATAAATGTGGTATAACTTCAGGGAAATTTCATACCCACCAACTAACTCCTCAGCTATGATCAGTTCTCAACACAAATACATAATGGGATACACTTATACGAAGGGGAACTCTTTCCGTCCCTAGATCAATGAATGAAAGATGAAGACTGAGGAGGTCTGGGACTGCATGAGACGGCTGTTCATTATGTAGAGTGATAGATTAGATAGGGATAACCTGCACAATATATGAATTCAGGATCCATCAAATAATTTCTCTTGACGGGTGTACAAAGTGGAGAAAGCTGAAACCCTGGTGTTATTATCATAAGAATAAAGATTATTCTGCTGTAGAAACAGCAGCAACCTTAGATAGAACAGTTTTTTAACATATTGAGAATCTGAAATTCACCCACTGAAGTGGATCCTTTGTGCTACTAAATCCTGTTATCATTGAACGAGAAGTGATAACTATGGATCTCCTTTGAATGCGGTGAAACCTGGTTTTTATTGCTGGAAGCAGTTTTTAAAAAAAATCCTCGTGTAATACACATTGGAGTGAATTTATTTATTAATGTCTGATTTGGTTGCCCTAAACAATGTGGAAGATACAGTACCACCGAAACACTGCGTCGACAATTTAGAATCGATTATTGTTAACAGGATCCAATGGACTCACAGATGAATGAAATGTTCATTATTATGTACTGATGTTTCGCAACAGAATTTTAAAAAATATACAAGGAATTTAGTTATATAGATGTTGACAAGAGGGATACAAATTGTATGATGTTATGGTTTATGTATATTAGGAATCTATGTGATTAATGATTTTTTATAGAGTTAAAAAAATGAAGAAGAAAATTATAAGCAACATTTGTTGTAAATGTGAAGAAGTTGATGGTACTATCACAACCAGATATTCTCATAGGCATCTATTGGGAATTACACTTTTCTGTTTGGTTACATTATCCTATCCCTTTATTTTATGTAGGATGGCTCTCAGTTTTATTGATTGTAATATAGGGCCGCCCCATTTCAAAGGTAAGCTGTATGACTCTGGGATGTGCTGCTCTCTGCATGTCGCTGAGTTTTCTATTTACTATGATTGTTGTATGGTATTTCAATAAGTATTTTGAAGGTTCAAAGATTACTGAGGCTAAAAGCTATCCAATTGGTTCTAAAGACTCTTGCTAATACACCATCACAAAAACAGGACATGAAGATTAAAGCCTGCTACTGCAGGATACACCTTTGAGATGGACACCCTGGCTCAAATCTTGGCATATCAGCAGAGGTGTAGCTGTGTGGCACTCTCAATTGATCTATTACATTAGTAGCATATGTTCATACACAAGTGCCTGAGCCGAGACAGGCTTTCAGACTTGAGATAGGTGTATATATAAATTATTGTAACTGAAACTGAAGACGGAGCACTACCTGGGACCTCAGTACGCACTGGAACCACACAATCTGCAGCGATCTTATTTCTCAGATTGCTACTGGTCACTAGACATGCCAATGTATTAGAAATTATTACTCCCACTCTAGCACCAATCTTTGTTTATTTCCTACCAGATCATGAGAAGGTGGTGAATCACAAATGTGTCTGGATATTGCTGGGTTCATCAACTTTAGTGATGTGTAACTGAAGCCACTACTTAAGCGTATGTGCTGTTCTTCTCTAAATGAGTTGCCCGTGTTATGTTGCTGGTGAACCGCAATGTTTCTCTGGGGAAAGTCTTTGTCCTTGCTCATAAGTTCCCTAGACATTTCTGTGCTTCCTTTACAGCTAGCTACTTCCTGCTCCTCTGGTTCCTTGTATCTGCAGTGGTGTGTTTTTGAAGTATCCTGCTACTTAGCAATCATAGGTTTCTCTAGTTTCTTTGTAGTCAATAATCCTGAGTGTCTGTAGGTTCTTTGCAGCTATCAATGCCGAGATTTTACAGTTTACTTGTAGCTAGCAATCCTGAGTTCCTGTACTTTCCTTGTAGCTAGCAATGCATAGCTGCTCTACTTATCCATAGCTAGCAGTACTGAGTTTCTATAGTTTCAATGTCGCTAACAATCCTGAGTTTCTTATTTCCCCTGTGATCAGTTGTCCTGAGGTTCTGCGCCTTTGTTGTACCTAGCAATCCTGAGCTTCTGTAGTTTCCATGTAACTAACAATACTGAGTCGCTGTAGTTTCTTTGTAACTAACGATCCAGATTCCCTGTGGTTTCCTTAGGGGTAGCACTACAGAGTTTCTGTAGTTTCAATGTAGATAGCAATCCTGAGTTTCTGCAGTTTCCTTGAGCCACCAATTCTGCATTTCTGTAGTTTCTTTCCAGCTACCAGTTTCGAGTTTCTTCAGTTTCCTTCTAGCTAGCAATTCTGAGTCTCTGTTGTGTTCTTGCAGCTATCAATCCTGAGTTCCAGTAGTGTCCTTATGGCCTTCCAAACTGAGTTTCTATAATTTCTTTTTTTTCTAATTAAATATTTTGTATTGCTTTTTTTCCATCCAATTTTACATTTACAATACCAGCAAGTGTACATAAATAGCTAACACGAAGATCCATAAAGCTAGCCAAAATAAATAGCATTCAATAAATAAAGTAGCAGCACTAATTCATTATTCATTCCAATTTGTAAACAGACTCAGGGAATAAAATTATCTAAACTATATTGCTTAGTAAAACATATCCAGCCATGTCTTTAAAGCCCCCCATATCCTCCAACCCTTCCTTTTAGCTAAAAGGGAGTTTCTGTAATTTCATTGTAGCTAGCAATCCTGAGTTTTTGTAATTTTATAGTTGCCAGCAATACCAAATTTCTCTAGTTTTGTTGTAGATCTCAATGAAAACGTTTCTGTAGGTTTCCATGTAGCAAGCAATCTAGAGATTATGTGGGTCCCTTGAAGTTAGAAATGCTGAGTTTCTCTATTTTCTATGTAACTAGTAATCCTGAGTTTCTGTGGTTTCCATGTAGCTGGAAATGTTGAGTTTCTGTAGTTTCTTTGTAGCTACCAATTCTGAGTTTCTGTTGTTTCCATGTAGCTGGAAATGTTGACTTTCTGTAGTTTCTTTGTGGCTACCAATTCTGAGTTTCTGTTGTTTACTTGTAGCTATCAACAAAACGTTTTTGTAGTTTCCTTTTAGTTGGCAATCATAGGTTGCGGTGGATTTCTCGCAGCTAGCAATACTGAGTTTCTGGACTTTTCTTCTATCTAGCTCTACTGAAGTTCTGTAGTTTCCTCTAGCAACCAAGTCTGAGTTCCTTGTAGTCTCCTTATAGTGAGCTGTACTTGGTTTCTAGATTTTCTTTATAGATAGCAATCCTGAGTTTTTGTAGTTTTCCTATAACTAGCTGTACTGAGTTGCTGTAGTTTCCATGTAGTGAGCAACCCTAGTTTCCATAGTTTCCTCATAGTTACCAAAGCTCAGTTCCTGTAATTGATGATGAAGATGACTTGTAACGTGCACAGCTACTCCAAGGAGTGCCCCAGCGCTAAAGTTTTCTTTTAGCTGTCAGGCCAGTGGTTTCTGAGCGTTCCTTATATATATATATATAGATATATATATATTGCATCAGTCTTTCGTCCCTTACTCCTCGCCATCTTTCAGTCTGTTTTTTTCAGCACTTAACCCTTAATTGTTCAGCAATTTTATTCACCTGGTTCACAACTTTGCAAAGATACGTGTGCATCGAATTTCATCTTGGAAAACAATATAAAAGAATTGCAAGGGCATAACCCCATTCGTGATTTACAAAATTAGGAATGGTGGGATGTTAATCAACAGGAATGCCTTGACATTAGGCAAATCTACGATTAGGGCGGGTTTTCATTCATCAATGGGTCTAGCAGAAAAAATGTATGTACAATAACAAATTCCCAAGTTTGGCCCACATTATGAGTGACGTGGTATCCTGCATGTTAGCTCCGCCCCTTATCAGTTCGGGGTTACTGCTAACTATGGAGGTGGATTTGATGGGGCATTACAAGTGGAACCCTGAATGTCCCCTTAGAACTAAGAAATTACCTGGGGAATTCATAATTTTGGGTCCAATTCACTGAGTTAGTCTTCATTTTGCCCCAGGTTAAACAAAATAAACCTGAGCTGTTCCCACAAATCTCATGATTCCTAGGAGACCTACCTGCCTTTAACGGCCCCATCAGAATTAAATGGGACTTCTATGAAAGAAAGCAGCAGCTCCGAGGCCTACTTGAAGCTTAAAACATATTTACAATGCAAAAATAAGCAGAATAGAAATATCACACCAAAGAGAGATAGAGCTTCACCTTTCCAAAGCTAGTGAGCATATTGTCAAAGAAATCAGGCAGTCAAGGAAGCACATAGAAGTCGAACATGTTTAATGCAAAAATATTCTAGCAAAAATATAGGGGCATATTCTCAAGGACCTATCGCCAAGTTTTCGGCACTTTATCGCAGCCAAAGTCGCAATAAATTTATCGCCCAATTCACAAGCTAGCGCTAACAGCCCATAACACCAGTTTACCTAAGATAGCAGTCGCAAAAAACATCGCCACAGATGACACCGGCAACTATCGCTAATGATATGCAGAGTAGGCGTTCCCGTGCAAAAAGCCGCGACAACACCACTCCACAACATTCCCAACGACCAGCCAGTTCGGCGATAAGATCACAAAACATGCGATAAGGCGCGTTAGCAGCAGGAAATTAACACCTGCTCTTACCTGGTGTAAAGTCGGACGACAACCAGCACCAGACAAGGGAGCACAGCCCATAGCCACACATGAAGAACAACAGATGCCCTGGAGCAACCGATCATGCAGGCCGGAGCCCCAATAGGTCAACAACACTCACCGCCACCACCCCCCCCCGGGCCCCACCCGGGCACTCCCCCCTTTGGACAAAGATATTGCACATCTACTCCACGAAATCATGAACCAAACAAATCGCCTGAAGTCGCACAATCACAACACCTAACATATATGTGTGGTCAGAAAAAGGAAATCATACATTCATATCATAATATCCAAATAATACGTTTATTACAGAATAAACCAAAAACAACAATTCTGAAGAGGCATGGCGGGTCTTCCCAGGACATTCTGTAAGTCACAGCCTGAAAAACAGAAATCTGGTTAAGAAGGTGTGCCATGCGCCCATCAAAGTACAGAGCGAGAGAGCGAAAGAGAGAGAGAGAGAGGGAGAGAAAGAGAGAGGGAGAGAGAAAGAGAGAGAGAGAGAGAGGGAGAGAGGGAGAGGGAGAGAGAGAGAGAGGGAGAGAGGGAGAGAGGGAGAGAGAGAGAGAGAGAGAGGGAGAGAGAGAGAGAAGGAGAGAGAAAGAGAGAGGGAGAGAGAAAGAGAGAGAGAGAGAGGGAGAGAGAAAGAGAGAGGGAGAGAGGGAGAGAGAGAGAAAGAGAGAGGGAGAGAGGGAGAGAGAAAGAGAGGGTGAGAGAGTGCCGACACTGCGGACCTAGGCCTCACTGCTCACCTGCTGCCACCGGTGTGTCTCCAACCACGTGCCGGTATACACTGCAGTCCCCCAGGTCCCTTATCTGAAACAGTTTCCAGAGACATGAATGGCAGAGTCCACACAGTTGCACATGCCATCATCGCTTGCCCGCCCCTGCGCACACAGGCTGCTGCACCCCAGCCCCTCCCGCCGTCCAGCGGCGATTGCCCGCCCCTGCGCAACCAGGCCTCACTGCTCACCTTCCGCCACCTGCGTGTCTCCAAGAGGGCCCACCACGTTCCGGTGGGATCTCCAAGCCTGGGGCCCCCGACCATGGCACCCTCCACATCATGCAGCCCCACACCGCGGGCCACCAGGTCACACACTTCATTCTGGGTCTTGATTTCGCAATGGCAGAGACCACATCAGTGCACACGACATCATCGCAGGCTACACACCCGCTCAGCGCTTGAGGTGCCACTAACTCTGTGAACCGTGAAGCAACGCCACGTGGCGGGAGGGCCGCACTGCCCTCTGGCCCAGGCCTACACTGCGGTCCAGCAGGGCTCACACTAATCCTTGCCAGTCCGGACCGCCAGTACGGCGCATCATCGCAGGCTGCACCCTCGCTCAGCACTTTAGGTGCCCCTATCTCACTGCACCGCAAGACACCGTCCCGTGGCGGGGTGCCTGTGCCTGCCGCAGTGTATCCGGTGCCACCAAGTCTGTGCACCGCTAGCCATGGACCCTTAATGATTGAGTTCATGGTGCGGACGCCATCATGTCACCCCCGGCACTGGGCAATGTGAGGTGGCAGGGCCCTAGGCCCTCATGCATACATGAGAACTACACGGAGACACCCAGTTAAAGTGTGGAAATGGCGTCCAGCACGTGCGCCAGGCCCTTTTTATTGGCAGGGTCACATGTCCTGTGACGCCTGTGCTGGATGGGTGTGGTGTGGGTGTACACCAGCCATGAGGGAGTGGCTGTGGCATGCTGACAACTAGACCTGTGAGCTGCAGATCCCTACAGTGAAGACCTGGGACATGTAGCGTTGTCGTCCCCCCCTGTGTGCGTAGGCGGAGTGGGCTGTCCTGGCGTATGCCAGTCCAGCGTAAGGGTGTGAACAATGACCCCGGGGCTCTGGGCATGGTTCCGTCCTGGGCTGGACAAGGAAGTGACTAATGGATGTGTCTCTGTTGTAGTGTCGGCGCCACCCGGACCGCAATCGGCAATCTGTCACCCTGTGACAAAAGTCCCACAACATGAGCAACATGGACGTAAGGGGAATCACTGACCCTACATTCATCCATACTTCCACACTTGAAAGATCATAGACATGACACATCTGTGTAAATATGAATGTTTATTGCACATTCAGTGGAGTGTTGCAGCTGGAGCAGTACAGGGCCATGCCAACCCCACTTTACATTGTTGGCCCGTGGAGGGCCAGCCAGAGTCCTTCAGGGAATGACAGGTACATCAGGAGAGGAGGACTTCAGTCCGCATTCTGATAGCCTTGTCATTGGTGAACCAAACAGAATATGGCAGTCCATGTCGAGGTCCAAGGTGAGTGTCGCAGAGTGCATCGGGGGACAGTGGAAGGGGATGATGCAGAGGGCAGAACCAAGCAGAAACAGGCCACATGGCGGAGATGAATGCTACTGCGTCCTCCTGACCACGAAGGCAGATTCATCTGCATCTTCGTCCTCTGCTGTTGCATGTGCCTCACATGTGGGTGGTGGTGTTCTGTCTCCAGCACTGTGTGGCACTGACACATCAGGGGCCGGAGATGTGGATGGGGTGGTAGCAGCAGCATGCATCAGCGCCAGGCCTTGTGGCAGCAATGCCATGAGGAGGGTCTTTAGGGCATTGAGGGACCCAGCTACCTCTCGCTGGTGTGCAGCCGTGGCAGCCGCTCTTTCCGCCTGCGTCCAGTCCATGTGCCATGATCCTCCGCATGTGTCCCAACTCCCGTGCGAGATCGCTGGAGGCACTCTGACTAGACAGTCGTTCTTGTCGCAGAGTCAGGACTCTAGCGATGTCAGCCATGGTCCGTTGGAGAGCATGGAGCGGACTGTGGGTGTCTGTTAGGGACTGTGAGTGGTCCCTGATGGGACTTAGACACCCACGTATGGCGTCTAGTTTGGCTGCCATGCGGTCGAACCCCATCTGCACCTGTTCAGCCAGCTTCTCCTGGCACCCCAACACACGGCGTTGGAAGGCCATGTGTTCGTCGTGGGGGTCCTGGGAGGCAGCCGTGGTGGTGGGTGCTGCCTGCTGTGTGTTCTGTGCAGGGGGTGGGTTCTCCTCATGGCAGCTGGGCTGCCCTGCTCCTGGAAGTGGGCTGCGGAGGCTCTCCACGAGCTGTTGGAGGGCATCGGAGTCGAAGGTGTGGTGGTCCTCTTCGTCATCAGAGAAGAGAGGTTCGGACTGCTCTGCAGGAGGTGTTGGATTTCCCCCTGCAATGTGAAGGGGAGATGCAGTTTAACATCGTGTTAACATGTATGTTGACGCATTGTACATGTTTACATTCAGACTGCATGACAGTGTACATTGTGACTGTTTGGGGGAGCTGCCTATTTGATGCGGGACAGTGGACATTCCGACTACATCACGGATGTGTGTTTGTACTTGTACATTGTCAACTCACATTTCCCTGCAGTGCCAAATGTGATTGGCCAGTTTCTACGCACATGCGGCACCAGTTGTGTCCTCTGTTCTGTTGTGGACGTGTTGCGGTTTGTACCACATCATTGTCAATGTTGATGTGCTCTGCATGTAATGTGTGTGTGCCGCATTTTGGGGCAGTCGCCCCTGCAGCTCTGATTTAGCTGCCCCTTATCCCTTACATGCGGTGTGCCTCTGGGTTCTGTGCTTATGCAGTGCTGAGATGTTGGTCTCTTGGTGGGAGTTGTGGGTCTGGAGCATGGTTTGTCTGCAGATGTGCTATGCTTAATTGTGCATGTGTGTCGTTGTGCCCATCTCCCCCCGTCCCCCCAGTCCCTGGTCGTTACTCACCCTGTTGCTGTTGTGTCCGGTCATGTTGAGCAGTGTCCGGTCCCCCAACTCCTGCCACCGTCTCCCCACTGATGACTGTGGACACCATTTCCTCCATCTCGTCCAGCTCCTCCTGTGGCGCTGGACTCCCACCTCCAGTCTGCATTGCTGCCTTCTGGTTGTTTGCGAGTTTCTGCTTGGTTTTGCGCTTCACATCAATCCAGCGCCTCTTGACCTTGTCCATTGTCCTCCTCAGCACTCCGACTGCATTCACCTTGTCCACAATGGTCTGCCATATTCCATTTTTAGTTGCCAGTGGCACAGTGGAGGTGACGAACAGTTGTTGATGGTGTTCTATCACCTCGGTTATCAGGATCCTGTTTTCCTGCGGACTGAACCGCTTCTTCCTACTCTTCTTGTCCTTGCCCTTCCCTGACCCCGAGGTCCCAGGCTGGTCCTCCGGGGGGCTTGTGGGGTTCTGGATGTCCTCTGTACTTGCTCCGGATGCCTCCATTGTGCTTCGCTGTTGTTTGGCTTCTGTTTGTATGTTTTTTTTCTACTTTTATAGTGCATTTTCCCACATGACGCGTGGGAATTGCAGGCCTGTGGCTGGTTTTCGCAGATTTTTGTATCGCGATTGGCGTAATCGCTACTATTTTCGCGTTGGAGTTTCGCGTTTTTGCGGCGTCGTGTTGATTTTAACGCGTTCATTTGACGCGTTATCGTGTGACTATCGCATGGTACCGCCATGTTGGGAATACCACGTTAACACGGCGTTATTTTCCCGTGATAGACTGCAATGTGAAGTGTTGCATTAAGCTGATTTTGCGGTAGTTATCACATGTTCTTGAGAATATGCCCCACAATTTTCTAAGTGCGAGTCACAATCACAACGGACCAGCGCTACTCAGTTTGAACCATTAGAGCACATTCTTGCTCCACTCTTACATGTTTCCTTCAAAGCAGCAAGCAGAGAAAAAAAGTGATTAAGTCGAAACTCAATGAAGATGATGACGAGCAGGTCGAATTGCACAAAGTGCCCCAGGGGCGCAACGGGCGTTTGAGCCCGATTTGCATGCCACGGGGCACTTTGGTATTATAGAAGGGGCCGCAGACGCTTGTGCGTCCCCTTCTGTAATACTGAAAGCTCTCGTGCACTTACAGCACCAGTGTTTTCTCAAGAGGGCATTCCCTCATTTTCATGGAGGCGTTGCCCATGAGAATGTGGGAATCCCTTTGCCTCTGCACCTGCGCCGTATTAAAGACACAGACGCAGAGGCAAAGAAGCTGTCATGGGGCGCACTGACATTGTACCACCTTTTGCGCCCACTGAGAGCAGCCATCTGGAGGGGTGAAAGGGGGTCCCATGGACCTCTCAGACATCCCCTTGCAGGCAGGTGAAGTCACTGATTGCACCTGCCTGCAAGGGGATCTCTAATCCCCATTAAAAGTGTAGAAGGGTTGCCGCACCCGACTACACAGAGAAACACAGAGCGGCTGCTTTAAAGACGCTCCGTTTGAAACTTGAATGAGCTGCCCCCAGGGCAGCACGAGTTTGCGGCTTCCCTGGGGGCAGCACATTCTATGTAATAGGGCGCACTTTCTCTGTTTGCGCCCGGCGCACCTGTTTTAAGGTAGGCCAGGGCGTAAACAGGGAAAGTGCACCCTATACATAATAGGGCCCCAGGCGTCTAACTCTTCTTGTGGGAAGAATGTGAGAAAACATTGGGAAGAAGATATAGGGAGTTACTGCATAAAGTTGGCCACTAAATCTGCAGTACTTGCTTGGCTACGTCAACATCAAAATGAGGCTATGCTTAAACAGACAGACTAAAGGTGCAACATTGAAATTCAAGAATGGCTGCACATTTAAAATGTTTGTTAATGTGTTATAATGCAAGGGGTTCAGTAGTTCTTTAGGCAGGCAACAACATCACCAGTGTTAATACAAGCAGATAAAAATGCGCTCTCATTATAATGCTAACTTCTCCCACACTTTCCCCACTTCTATACATTATTTTCATATAGGAAACAGAAGGAGAGTTCATGTGACGGAAACTGAAACTTAGACAGTGGGAGTAAGCAGATGGTCTGATTTCTCATGAGAGTTATGCAAAATACCATGAAACTAAGATACATCAAGGTAGTATAATCAGCTGAGCTAGCTAGATTCTGAATCCTTGCTTAGGGTGTCAAGAATGAAAGCAAGGCAGTGCATATCGAAAGCAAGAAGGCCTGAATAACTGGGTATAACTTAGTTGTACAAAATGGCTGAAAATATTAATAAATTATTAAATCAGCATGAAGGAGCAAATGATTTTGGGCTTTGAGGGTGGGGGGAACTGATCATGAGTATTATGAATGGAAGGAACCACATAGGCAGAGCAGCAAGTACCAAACCAGTCTCTAGATAACAGACATATGTTTGGTTACCACAGATAAAGTGTGTTCTATACTCTTTGTTGGGCTGGCTGCATTAATATAGGATTCTAGTGGGAATGTGGGTCTTGAATCACATTACATTATGGACAATGTCACACTCAAGCCAGCAGATAAACGGGGAGGCATCGTTATCATGGATCGATCACACATATGATGCTGAAGTGATGAGACAATTGAGCAATCCTGTTCATTATCGCTGGAATCACAAAACCTCAGCTTTGAAATAAAAAAATCAGGTACCTATGATCATTGAGGAGGGCCTACATAGGAAATAATTCAGTCATAAAGAATATGATTTTTTAAAACAAAAAAAGGATCCATTCACTCCGGTAATCTACATTCTTCCATAAATTCACAACAAGCATACTAATCCAATGGGTAGGTCAATAACATATTGCTACGGTTCCCTATTCGAACGCCTGTCACAATATATAGATTTTTTCAAAACACTGTTCAGACTGGAGGGCACTCGTTTTAGCACAGATAATGATTTGTCAACCTTGACACTGAATCACTATATACCAACATACATCAAGAGTCGGCTCTAGAATTCACTGAAGATTTTTTGAACAAAACAGATATTTGTGGCCAGCTTCTCACTTCTTTTGTAGTCCAGTTAGCCAGCCTCTGCCTGAGAAAGAACTTCGTTTTGTTTAAAAATGACTGATTTTTTTATTTTTTATTTATTTATTTATGTGTTTTATAGAGCGCGAACTTGACCCGTTAGGGTATCAGAGCGCTTTACAGGAAAACATAGCCATGTACAGAATATACTGATACCTTCAAACTGAGGGAGAAGAGATGGGATGCAGATTTGCACTGAAAATAGCCCATCTATACATGGCCTATTTTGAGAACAAATGGATCTTTAACACCAACAATCCTTCTCAAACTCAAAACTGATGTTAGTATCAATACGTTGATGATACATTTGTAATTTGGATAGGTTTAAACAAAGGTTTGGAAGATTTTTCATTTGGCTTAATTATTGATCAGGTAATCTTAACATTACCATGCAAGCTGACAAAACCAAATTGAACTTCCTAGACCTATGGATATTAAATGACAATGGCAATCTCAGTATAAGTTTATTTACTAAGCCCACCTATAAGAACACTTTACTCCATTTTTTTAGTTCAAATCTGGGATCCTTTAAAGGAAACATTCCATATGGCCAATTCCAATGTATACACAGGAACTGCACACATAAGGAACAATACATCCTAAATGCAGAAATACTATACCTTAAACTCATTAATAGGGGTCTCCCTAAGAAAATTGGTTCGAAGCTCAATGAAGAGGGCTGGTTTACCCCCAGAGAGGCACACCTCGAACCTAAAACCAAGAAGGACTCATTGCCCCTTACATGTGCTTTCACAAATAGTCCCAGAGCCAACAAAATCAAACATATCATTCAAAGAAGCTGGAAAATTCTTGAAAATTATAATTTTCCCACAGCATTATTTACCTTCAAGAAAGGTAAAAACCTCACTCAACATCTGGTTCGAGCTATGAAAAAGAGTACAAGCAGCAGGAAAGATCTTACATCCCTAATAGGCTTAATACCTATCCAAAGGCATGTTAAACCTGGTCTCTGCAATGTCTGCACCTACACAGCCAATACTAAAGAGGTTACACTGAATAACGAGACAATTATTTAAAGTTTCTTCTGCAACTGAAACACAAAAAAATGTAGTCTATTGTATCCCCTGCCCCTGAGAAAGGCACAACTTAGGACAAACTACACAGGAGGTTAAAAAACGTATTTCAAAGCACAGGTCCAGAGCCTGTTGCCACCCGCAGGGTGCCCCACTTGTTCACAGACCAGGAGATATAAAGTGGACAGTATGGGCCACTGTAGAAACAGACATGAGAGTTGGGTCTCTAGAGTCAAGGCTATCCCAGTTGGAGGCACGAATGACAGAAAAATATCAGACAGCTACCATTGGACTCAATGAGCATAATGAACTCTTCAGGCTTATGAGGACTAAGGGCTACCGACACACCCATACATAGGCCACTAGACCACAGAAAGTTCGCTCTGTGAACTAGTCCAGGGAAAAAGCCCTTAATGACTCATTGAATATTCACAATCAAAACATTTAATACAGTTTCGCTAGCTTTTCTGTATCTATGATGGAATAACCATGAATACATTGTATATCATGTATGACCCTTTCAGATCTGTTGTGTTTTTTGACACACTTACCTTTGAATATCAGGAATTTGTTCACTTTAAGACGGTGGTATGTTGGACCATGTACAGAAAAACCAGTACAGCTAGTAATATGTGTTGACCAGATGGTTCTCATGAAAAATTGTTCCATCTGTGCAAGCGAATAGAACAGGAATATTTTCTGTTTAGACAGATATTTGGTGAGATTCACTTTATTAAATGCAGACCTGTATCTCAAAATATATATCAGTACTCGAAGGCAGCAATTATGTTTGTTTGCTCTGCATAACAGAGACCGTAGCTCCAAAATGTGGCCATCTATGTGTTGGTGCAATGGAGAATGGAATACATCGTAGGGATGACCCTGACCTTGTAAACTGTCTTCATGGGGGTAATTTGATTAGTTATGTCCCACGGCAGGATCAACGCGTATTATATCTAATATTTAAGCGCGCCGCGCATTAATCTGCAAGACGATTCTGTACATTTACCACCACTTATAGATGGCGTTCGCTATCCAGCATATAACCAGGGCCACTGGAATTATGCGATAGTGCGGCTGCTGCATTTTTTGCATTATTATGGGTTTGCCACATTTGCCACATAATCCATCATCTGCTGCATAATCTGCAGATTTTAACAAGAAAACATTTGTTTCTAGCTCAAATGGTTGAAAATTTACTAGAAACGCAGTGACACTTCCGCAAAGATTGACTGGTCACCTTTCTGTTGCTTATTTCTATAGTTGAGTGTTAAACTGGTACTAATGAGTTTCAACCTATGGGCCGCCAGTGTTAATAAGTGGAAAAATTTGAAAATAATGAAGTAATACTATCACAAAATGGGCCGCAATATGCAGCATAATTTGCCTTTTCTTGCTACATAATTTAGTAGACCTGTCCGCATAATTAGGCCCTCTTCTGCCGCATAATTCCAGTGCAACAACAACAAGGTGATAGATGGAATGCTTGAACTAATCTTAGCCACTGACAATTGCTCAGCGACGCATCCCAATCCATTATTTTTCGCCCACTATACCACCTCAGTTTGGACCCAGCCATATGGAAATAAGTCTTGACTGTGCTCCAATAGGAACAGTCCAGCCTGAACTGCCAAGCCAGGTCCTCCCTAAACCGGAATCCAAGCAATTTAGGACCGGTTTCGCCCTACTATTTGGTGAGTGGAAACTTTGCCCAGGGGGAATTGTGGTCTAACCACTATATATGTAGCAATTTTAGAACATGTTTAGCTAAAGAAATATGGATTGACCATAATATGGGTAGTATGTGAATAGACCAGATATGAGTGAATATGGTTTCAAAACACCGAAGAACTGACTTATGCAATACAAATGTTAACCCACTTATGGGCATGCAATTTGGAAAACCCAGTTGAATATTGTACTTACCTTTATGGCAATAGTTGCTTTTTCACAAATGAGTAGTATGCGAAAGATATGAAGTGTATGTAGGTCCATCTCTATGTATAATAAGATGTGATATGAATAAATACGCGGGGAATATACAAGAACTGATTTAAGTTATCCGAATGTGAACTCACTTATGGGCATGCACTCTGGGAAACCTTGTTGAACATTGTACTTACTTGCATGGCAATGGTTGTTTTCAACACACGAGGATTATAATTCAAAATGGTTCTGTTTTGTTTTTCAGCAATTTCAGCCCCGAAGAAGCGGCAGGTACACGCGGCAAAACACGTGTCGGTTGGAGTTACTTTGTTGTGGTTGAAAATACTTTTATAGTCAAGAACAATTTAGGCTGTAATCACTTTGTTGTGGTTGAAAATACTTTGGGGCATATTTACAAGGACGGCGATAAATAAACGCAAAGCGCGCTTAGCGCTTTTCTATTTATCGCTGTCCATCGCTGGATTATATCGCCCTGTTAGCGCGTTATTTACAACGCATTTCCCCAGGGCGATATAATTACCAGCGATAGCAGGGAAATCGCCGTTTTGCAGGGAACATCGCTGGTTTTCCAGCGATGTTCCCTGCAAACGGCGATGACCTTGCTGATACGACCCTGTGGTCGTATCAGCACAATCCACCCCATATTAGGTATGCCTAAGTCTGCATTTTAGCAGACGTCAGTTTCAGCGAAACAGCGGTTTTCGCCCAAAATTAACGTCTGCTAAAATGCGTTAGCAGTCTTGTAAATATCGCGATGTGCACATCAGCGATATTTACAAGGTTGTACTGCCTAGTGACGCCCACTTTGCATCTCATTAGAGATGCAAAGCGAGCGTCGGGTAAAGGGTGCTAACATGCGCTAATGCATGTTAGCACCCTCTTGTTAATAGGGCGATAGTTTTATCTCCGCTTTTTGGCTTTAAAAGCCAAAAAGCGGAGATAAGCCCTTGTAAATATGCCCCTTTATTTTCAAGAACAATTTATGTGATATTAGATTTTGCCTCAAAGAAATGTGTTGGTGAAATAATATTTGTGCATATTTTCAGTGGTGAATTATTTGGTATGGATAGCTCTTTATGATAACTCTATGTAAATTCTAAGTATCAGCTTGGGTGGGCACCAGTACAGTAGGTGTGCTTGCGCAGGGCCACAATGATCCTTACCCAAATCAGATGCATATTACCTGTTTCTTATTGCAATTCGTGTGTTTTCTCAGTTGCCAGGGGAAGCGTACAGAGGCCACTCCTCCGCTAAGGTGGAAGAGGCACCCCACTGCTCTCAGAGCAGGAAAAATAAAATGATAGCTTGTTATTATCATTTTAATTTTCACTACAGGGCTAGGTTTGGGCGGGGCGGGACTGGAGTCACAGGGGGAGAAGTGGTGGGCAAACTAAGCGCACATGACGGTTTGGCCGGCCGTCTTGGGCCTGCAAAATCGTCATGTGCACTTTGCATGTTGCATGGTGGGGAACATGCACAGCCTCCCAGTCCCCGTCTGAGCGCCAAACCACGGCGCTCAGATCAATCACAATGCGGCATTGCAGCATTGTGATTGGCTTAGGGGAGCCTGCGGGCTTACAGGACCAAAACTGAGGAGAAGGCGGCTGTGAGAAGGGACCAAAGCTGAGGAGAGATGGCGGCCGTGAAAAGGTAAGTGCTTTTTTTACATTTTTTGTCTCACCGTCCGCCACCCTGTTCCCTACCAGCCACCACTGGAAGCGTAGACCTTAGTCAGATTCTTTCATGAGTGCCTTCAGTTGGCATACACTACACTGGAAACATGGGTAGTGTCCCACTACTCCCAGAAGGCCTAAAGCATTGTGTATGGTGTTGGTCATATTTTCTGCTTGGGTCTCATGTGTGCCTGTGTGTCTTAAAGGCTTCGGGCTCTTTTATGTGAAAACAGTGGGTAATCCCATTGTCTGGATCCTGTATTAAGGATGTACCAGTTGCATTCGATGATTTTCTTTATACAGTCTGAGGCAATGTTGTATGTAGTCACACATAGTAATGAGGGGTTCTGTGTTCTCTCTCACTGGTGTTTCAACTAGTGCATCCCAGTTTTGGTTTCTGGCCCTTTTCCTCATTTATTGGATTATCCATTCAGAATATTTGTGTGCCCTCAGTTTACCTGCTAGATTTTCAGATTGTCGTTTAAAGTCATTAGTACGACTGCAGTTCCGTCGTAGACGGAGTAACTGCCCATAAGGTAGGTTCTCCCACAATGGACGGGGGAAGTTGTCAAAGCTGAGTAGACGGTTTTTGGCATTCGATTTATGGTAGGTGTCAATTTGTAGTGTTTACCTTTTGGGAAATATTTCTACATCGAGAATGGTCAGTGACTTGTTGCTGTAGGTATGAGTGAATCTCAGGTGTCTGTCTTGGCTGTGAAATTTTAGGCCATGCGATGGAATGTAAGGCCATGGGGGTATCTCCCCTTCATACTCAACGATATCATCGATATAACGCTTCTCTGTGGAAATGTGTTGCCTGCATTGGTTATTATCATGTAGGATGAGTTTCTTCTCTAGGTTGTAAATGTACAACCTGGCCACTTTTGGGGCAAAAGTACTACCCATATATGTGCCATGGGTTTGGAGGAAGAGGGTTCCTTCAAATTCGAAGACATTTCATTACAAAGTTCAGAGGCGTTAAATGTGTCCAATCAACATTCTCCAATGTTTCCTTTATGACCTATAAGGTATCCTCTGAGGAAAACTGGTATACAGGCTTTCTACGTCTAGGCTCATTAGTAGGTCCTTTTTTTAAATCAAACTCAAGGTCTTTTACATGGACCTACAAATCTTTCATATCACTGATGTAGGTTTCAGTTTTTTGTAATATTGGTTTGATAAAGAAACCACAAAACTGTGACAGGAATTCTGAGAGGGATCCCATACCTGACAAGATTAGTCTACCTATAGGGGGGGGTCGCAAATTTTGTGAATTTTGGGAGGGATGCAGAAGTATGGTGTTACCAGGTTGGTATTCGGTAAAAAATCTCCTTCATGTTTGCTGATCCACCCCTTGCATTCTGCTTCCTCTACCATGGAATTGATCCCTACTATGAGTGTGGGAGTAGAATTTGCATCTAGCACTTTATAATTGTGCTGGTTGTATGACAGAACAACGAAATCCCTAACCCTGCATGCCTAAACAACGCGGTCCGAACAACGACCGCGTCTTAGCCACGCATTGCTTTACCACGCATGCCTTTACCACGAATTTTCATGGTAAAGGCATGCAGGGTAAAGGGGTATGCATGGCTAAGGTCGACACCCCCCTCCCCATCGCCATAAGGCACAAACTCCCCCGACACCTCCTGCCCTGAGGTGCAAATACCCCTACCCCCTCCCAATCCCCACGCTGTGCCCTCCCCCTGCCCTAATGCCTAAAAACCTGTCCCTTAACCCTGTCCCTTAACCTGACCCTGGTCAGCCCTGATCCAGCCCTAAGAACTGCCCTGCCCTTCCCTAAGCCCTAAAAACTACCCCGACTACCCATTCCCCTCCCCCTGCCCTGAAGCCTAATACTCTAACCCCTAATTTAAAAAACTACCCCAACACTCCCCCAGCCCTAA
The DNA here is from genome assembly GCA_963921515.1 of Calotriton arnoldi. Classification (NCBI taxonomy): domain Eukaryota; kingdom Metazoa; phylum Chordata; class Amphibia; order Caudata; family Salamandridae; genus Calotriton; species Calotriton arnoldi. Next base: position 142,796 of record CAWUFW010019117.1, on the reverse strand, counting down.
AAACGAATCCGGCCCCCACAGCCCTGAAAACTACCCCTGACCCCCCGCCCGGAAAACTAGCCCCAATCCCCCCAGCCCTGAAAACGACCTCCAACCCCCAGCCCTGAAGACTAGCCCCAAACCCCCAGCCCAGAAAACTACCCCGACCAACCCCCAGCCCAGAAAACTACCCATGACCCACCCCCAGCCCAGAAACTACCCTGACCCCCGCCACAAAACTACCCTGACCAACCCCCAGCCCACCAAACTACCCCAACCAACCCCAGCCCACAAAACTACCCCTACCCCCCAGCCCCACTTAAAACAACCCTGACTCACCCCCAGCCCACAAAACAACCCCGACTCCCAGCCCACAAAAGTACCCTTGACCCACCCCCTGCCTCACTTACCTCACCGCAGATCTCTTCCTGCTTCCGTCCGTCCGAAGCTAGACTGCCCCCGACCCACCCCCAGCCCACAAAACTACCCCGACCCAGCCCACAAAACATTCCCGACCCACCCCCAGCCCACAAAACAACCTGACCCCCAGCCCACAAAACGACCCCGACCCACCCCCCAGCCCCACTTAAAACAACCCCAACCCACCCCCAGCCCGCAACACAACCCCAACCCCCATCCCACAAAAGTGCCCTGACCCACCCCACAGCCCCACTTACCTCACTGCAGATCTCTCCCTGCTTCCTGCTTCCGTCTGTCCGCAAGCCCTACCGCGCAATGCTTTAACAACGCACATGCGTGGTTAAGGCATATGCATGGTTAAGGCGTGCATGGTAGGGCTTGTGGAGTCGGAACAATCATGGGTTAGACCGCGGTGTTCCGACTGCTCCCCAATTGTCCTCATCTGCCAGAAGTCTCAGACATCCTGTTCTGTATGCAGAAGTTGACTGCAAGACAATGTCTCTGCTTTTTTCAGCAGGTTTTATAATGATGTTTGCATCACATTGCAATTCATTCAGAGCTTCCCTTTCTGTGCTACTCAAATTTTGAAACTTCTTTAGTGTAATGATGTCAAGATTTTCTACTTCTCGGTACACTGGTTGTACCCATCTCCACTGGAGTGGTGTGTGTGGGTGGATAGAACATAGACTTCTTTCTCAAGCCTGTGATAGATGTCTCTTGTGTTGGTGCTTGATCCCCAAAAGGTGCTTTCAACCGTAATTTACAGAAAAAGGCCGCTAGTTAACAATGTAGGTGGAACCTGTCAAAAGTAGGGATTGGGGGGGCGTGGCTTGGGCACGCATGGAGTGAGACGTGCACCATCGAGTCTCCGCTCCAGCGCCTCTCGCCCGTATCGCCAGCTTGATCTCCGGGCTCCGCTCTCACCTGGGGCTTGCTCCGATCCCGGCCGGGACCTCCCGGGCAGTGTTTGGAGGCCTGGGGGTCCTTTGGGGGCTCGGTGTTCCTGGTTCTCTGTGGCCGGTCCTGGCGACCGCCATCTTGTCTCCTGGCCGCAGTTGAGCTCCGGACGGTGCTGGGGGCGCTGCGCCAGCTGAGAGCCCTGCCGGCGGCGGGGGCCGGATACCTGCTGCACTCTGGTGGCTGGACGCCGCTGCCTGGACCCCTGCGGCCACTTCTCTGATGCTGGATCGGGCCAGCAGCCCGCCGGCCGCCATTTTGGGCACCGGCTGCGGACGCGCGCCCGTTGGTGCCTACGGCGCCTCCCAGTGGGGGGGTGCAGGCGGTCGCCTCTGGCCAGTGGATCGCTCTGCCTCTCTGGTCCCGTGACACCCCTGATCCTGGTGTGGGGCCCCTGGAGCATACCGGGCCTGGCGACGGCTTCTTCCTGCCTGGCGGACCCTGGACGACGCGACGATCGGAGAGGGCCACCGAGCTGCGGCTGGAGTAGTGCAGGTACCGGGTCGGGGGGTCTTTTTCACCCAAAAGTGGGCCCCCTGACGCCCAGCTTGCTGCTGCGACCCTGCCTGCCCTTGGGGGGCATCTCAGCGATGGCCTTGCCCTGGTGCCTGGATCTGGTCCCTTAATTGGAGCGTGGTGCCTATGAGAAGGGGCGGAGGGGCGCTCACATTCCTGGGGGCCTCTTCATCGGCGCTCGTCCTGGGCTCCTTGGACTCTGCTTCACGACCGCCATGACTTGGGCCGCCCTTGGACTCCGCTGGGAGTTTGGTGTACGCTGCTTGCCCCTACCCTCTGCCTTGAGTGTCCCCACCACTGCTCCTGCTAAAATAGCCCTTTGCTTGGGGCGCCCTTACCTCTGGAGGGACCACCGACTTGAGCCGCCCTGCCGCCACGCTGCCGGCCGCGCTTGCTGCCTAGGGGAGGCCTCCTGGGATCCTGCTTGTGGCTGATTGGACTGGCCCACGTCTCGGCTATCCCATAGATTCACACCCTTGGCCCTGACCTCGGCGGCTACTGTCCTCTTGGGGTCCCGCCGCCATGCCACCTAAACACAGGGCTCACAAGGACGCAGAGGCAGCCGCTGCCCGTGATAACCCAGTGACTTCCATGTGGGCCAAGGTGCCCCCCTCTATGCAAGAGGGCCCCCCTGTCTCTTCAGGGCTCTCGGACACGCCAGCTCAAGCCATCCCTATCACTCAGGCCTACATGACGACCTTTCTGCAGGAAATCAAGTCGGAGATCAGCTCCCTGCGGCAGGACTGGGCTGCAGGATGTCCGCAGGGATGTTGTGGAAATTGGTGATAGGGTCGACGGTCTTGAGAGGACGGTGGACGCCAGGACGGAGGACATCGAGGGCCTCTGGAGGAAGATGTCAGAATTGGAGGACCAGAATATCTCCTTACAACTGAAGCAGGAGGATCTGGAGAACCGCGGACGGCGGAACAACCTCTGTATTAGGGGTGTGCCATTGGGCACAGAGGGATCTGATGCCTTGACGTACACCGCAGACCTCCTGCATGCAATCCATGAGGGGGAAGGTACCACACCTCCTATGCTGGACAGAGCCCATCGTGTCCCGGGTCCCCGCAACCGCCCAAATTTTGTGCCGGACATTATCACCCGAGTCCATTTCTTTGCGGACAAAGAAGCCATCATGCGTAAAGTACAGGGGATTCGGTCAGTCTCCTACAATGGACTGTCCATTCAAATTTTCCAAGACCTTGCACCGTCCACGCTTCGTCGGAGGAAAGCTTTTAAACCTGTCACCGATAAACTGCGGGCCCTGGACATCAAATACCAGTGGGGCCACCCCTTTGCCCTGATGTTCTCCTGGGAGGGTCGACGGCGGGTTATCCGGTCCCTGCAAGAGGCGCTGCGCCTTCTTCGGTTGCCTGTGGACTCAGACTCTGATGATCCCCCTCCTCTGGTGTTCGCCCCGCGGATTCGCTCCGGCCGGAGTGGTCCACTGTTCCCCGCCTCGCTCTGGACGCTCTTCGAGGGACATCGACTCCACGCAGGCCAAACGGGACGCCGTCAACCATGTCGGCTCCCTGAGTGCCTCCCCATCCCTGGGGCCTTGACTGCTCTTCCCCTTGTGGCATGGCGCTTGTTAATGCTTCCGATGGGGCCTCGCTCCTGGGGGCCTTCTGTCCGAGCCTGGAGGCTGAAATGTGTTGCATGTTCAACGTCGCTGGGCGGAGGACTGGTAGCGGGGGCCTCCCGTTCCTGGTGTGCCCACCACTTCCCCCTACTTCTTCTTGCCGAGTCTTGAGGGAGAGTGACTTCTCCGGAATGTCCTACCTTCGGGGATCTGGGCTATTCCGCACCGACTCTGCACTATTTTGGCCCAGTTGGCCAGTTTATTTTCTTCTTTTTTTCCCCTATTTCTGGCTTTCTTCTTTCTTGCCCTACTTTGGGCCCCTTTCGGCAACGTCCTTGCGTGAACCCGTGGGGAGGCTTGGCTCTGGGGGGACTTTGGGGTGTTGGGGCATCCTGCTGGGGGCTGGTGGGACCTGTCCCTCTGTGCTTGGTATGCTTCCCCCGTTGGCGCTCTTGGTGTCTCTCTTACTTGGTGTCTCTCTTACTTCTATGTGGGGCCTCAGCCGACCTTCCCCCCGCTGGGGTTCCTGGCCCGTCCTGTGGTGTTTGCTGTGCGATGCCTCCTTTCTCCTTCTCCCCTCTTCTCTTCCCCTTCTAGCCGCTACCTGCTGCTCCACCAAATGATGCGCGCGCTTGGTCTCTCTTTCTTCCAGTTATGGCTGCCACACCTGGTTTGAAACTCGTAACCCTTAATGTGAAGGGACTCAACTCCCCTAACAAGCGGCGACAGATTTGGAGATACCTTTTCCAATTGAATCCTGATATTGTCTTCCTTCAGGAGACCCACCTGCTTAACGAGTATATCGCCCGCATGGCCCATCCTCGATTTCCGCTTCAATTCTGGGCTTATACCTCTTCCAAGGTAGCTGGAGTAGCAATACTTTGTCAAACAGGCATTCAGCAGGGGGCCTCTAAGGCGGTACGCACTCCGGATGGCAGGTTCCTCCGGGTGGTGGTTCGGTTTGGCCACAGGACCTTAACTCTATGTAACGTTTATGCCCCCAACCAGGCGCAGGACTCATTCCTCCGGGAGACCCTGCGGGAACACGTGTCGAACTCGGATCCCCTCCTTATCTTCGGGGGTGACTTCAATCTGGTGTGGAGTGCCACTGATGATCGCAGTGACGGTTCCTTCCATGGAACCGGGGCTATGTCCTCTGCCCTCAAAAATCAATTGACCGAGCTTGGCCTAATAGATGCCTGGCGCTACCACTCGCCCGATTCGCGCGACTACTCGTATTACTCTCCTGTACATCGCTCATATTCGCGCATCGATTATCTCTTTGTCTCGCATTCCCTCATCGGGGACACACTCTCGGCCTCTATGTCAGACATTTCAATTTCAGATCATGCGCACCTTGAGCTCCTCTTTCGGGATTTGCTTCCTCACTCTAACTGCCCACCGCGATGGCGGCTTCCGGCCCACATACTTCGTGACCCGGTTGATATTGAGGAACTTCGGGCTGCTATTGTCGCTTGTTTTGAGATGAATGACTTGCCAGAAACCCCTTTTCCTGTGGTCTGGGACGCATTTAAGGCCACTATACGAGGCCATATTACCTCTATAGCGTGTGCCCGGGCCAGAGAGTCGCGCCTGCTTGAAGTTAAACTCTCCAGTGACATTAAGGCGCTGGAGCGCCTCGATCAGACTCAGCCACGGGCTGCCCACAAGCGGCGACTGGCTATGCTGCGCGGCCAGCTCTGAGTACATCGTACCAACAAGGCTGAACGGGCCTTACTGGCTCTCAAGCAGCGATATTATGAGGGAGGAGATAAGGTAGGTACGGTTTTAGCCCGGCGATTGCGGACACGTGCAGCTAAAGCACATATAGCTAATATTAAGTGCCCTGATGGCACCCGGGCCATTACTGAAAAAGCTAAACTCGACGCGTTTCATGCATATTATTCGTCTTTGTACGCTCAGGAGACGCCCCCTCCGGAACAGGTCCGGGCTGTCCTTGATAGCTGCCCTTGGGCTCCGATCACCCCTCATCATGCACAACTACTGGAAGCCCCTCTTTCACAGAGCGAACTTGCGGGCGCGCTGAAGGACCTCCCTCTTGGGAAATCGCCGGGCCCGGATGGTCTGCCGCTTTCCTTTTACCGGGTCTTCTTCTCACAGCTTCAGCCCTATCTTCTCCGTCTCTTCAATTCTTTCACGGACACGACGGGCCCTTCTGCTTCCGTGGGATTAGCCGAAATAGCGCTACTTCCAAAGCCAGGCAAGGACCTCGCACTATGTTCCTCCTTTCGCCCCATTGCCCTACTCAATTCGGATCTTAAACTCTACACCAAAATCTTAGCTAAACGGCTGGATCCACACCTCCCGGGCCTGATCGACCCCGACCAGGTCGGTTTTATTCGGCAGCGACAGGGGGCTGACAATGTGCGTCGGATTGCCCATCTTGTTGGGAAAGCCCAGCACTGGAATATCCCTGCCTGCCTGCTGTCTCTTGACGCGGAGAAAGCGTTCGACCGGGTGGACTGGACCTTTCTCCGCGTGGTGCTCTGTAAAATCGGGCTTGGCCCCTTGATGGTGTCCCGCATCATGGCTCCTTATATCTCCCCTACGACCCAAGTCCGGGTCAATGGCCAACTCACACACCCCATTTCTATACATAGAGGTACGAGGCAGGGCTGCCCCCTCTCCTCTTTTATTTGCCCTTGTGGTCGAGCCGCTTGCCATCTTGATTCGCCAGGCGCCAGACATACATGGCATCCCTCTCGGAGGCCAACAGCACAAGGTAGCTTTGTTTGCAGACGACCTCCTTCTCACACTGTCGCATCCACACACGTCTCTTCCTGCCCTTCACCATCTTTTGTGTCAATTCGAGCGGGCGTCTGGCCTTAAGATTAATCATGACAAATCCTGGGCCCTGAACCTTACCATCCTGGCAACGGAGCTCTCGACGTTGCAAGCGTTGGTCCCCTATAAATGGGCCCAAAATTCCATTCGCTATCTTGGGCTTAACTTGACCCCTACCCTCGCTACCTGGTCGCAAGCTAACTGGCAGGAGTGTCGTCGGTCTGTGTTGGAGGACTTGCGGGTCTGGAGACCTCTCACTCTCTCCTGGCTGGGCCGTATTCATGCCCTCAAAATGTCAATTTTGCCCAAAATTTTATACGTCTTCCAGTCACTTCCTACTCCTATCCCGCGTCATCAGATTCTAAGCTTACAGCGTGATTTCACCAGATTTATCTGGGGAGGTCATCGCCCGCGCTTCTCTAACAAAATTCTCATGTCACCCCGGGATAGAGGGGGCTTGGCTTGTCCGAACCTGTTGGACTACTATTGGGCGGCGCACCTTCGCTTTATCTCTGAATGGATGGCATGGGAGAGTGAAAAGGTGTGGTTTCACATGGATAGGGCGGTGACCGGGCGCTCCATATGGGATTTGCCCTGGCACTCCCGGGTCTCCCGCTCCCGCAGTGCTTATATAGCCGTTCCTACCAAAACTGTCCTTGACATCTGGGACCGGATTGCTGTACCCAAGGGCCTCACCACTTTCCCTCTCCTCACACCCCCATCGCAGGCAACTCTCTCTTTCCTCCTGCTCTGAACCCTACCGTTTTCATTGACTGGTTGGATGGCGGGTGCCGTACGATACGGGACCTCTTTGTCGGTACTACCTTCAAGACTTTTGAACAATGCAAGCAGGAATTTCAACTCCCTGAAGGGGCTCGGCTTCAGTACTTGCAACTTCGGCACTGGGTTCACGATGCATCTTTGGCATCGGCGGCCACACGTGCTCTCACTCCCTTCGAGCGGCTGGTCCGCTCGTTTGATAATTCCAGGGGTCTTATTGCTCGCACTTATCGTATTCTCCAACACCCCCCGCGGCTAACTCCGCATCTCTATCAGACTCGGTGGCAGTCGGACCGGGCCACGGACATTGCGCCCGCACAGTGGGAGCACCTTTGGCAGGACATTCCAAGGGTTTATCACTGTATCTCGCAGCGTGAAACCGCTTACAAGCTAATGTCTCAGTGGTATTACACCCCTCGGCGATTACATAAAATGTACCCTACGGCTTCCCCTCTTTGCTGGCGATGCTTGACGTCACCCGGAGACTTTCTTCACATATGGTGGTCCTGTCCACTCCTGGCCACTTACTGGAAGAAGATCCTCAGCCACATCAAACTGGTTCTTGGCTTCCCCCTGCCTGAAGCTCCAGCTACGCTCATTTTGGGTATTAAGCCTACTAATTTGCGCGCACTGACGCGTGGCGATTGGCAGGTCTGTCTCCACATGCTGGGTGCGGCGAAACAACTCATAGCCCTGTACTGGAAGAAAGCAGAGACCCCCCCGATCACGGCTTGGTTCACCCGTCTATGGCATACTATGGCCATGGAGCTCCTTACAGCGCGCTTGCAGGACCAAGACACTCGCTTTACCAGGCTTTGGCAACCACTAATCGATCACTTTTGTAGAATGGAGCACGCTCGCTTTATGCCCCCGAAACTCCGGGCGTTACGCCTCTTTGAAGATGCGCTGCTTCCCTTTGCCTTCACTGTGCCCTCCTGAGCCCCGCGCCATCCAGCTGCCCCTGTTCCACCAGGTTGTTGTTCTTTGCAAGGATCACTTCCAACACCTCTTTTCCTTTTGTCCCCTTCCTTCTACTCTATCTTCTTTCCTGTCCCTCCTCTCTCTTTCTTCCTCGTTGTTTCCTCTTTCTTTCTTGCTCTCGTTGGTCTTTGTTGTCTGTCTTCCTTTCTCTTCTTTTATTATTTTGTTTGTTTCTTGCACGTTGTGTGCGTTTGTTCTTTGGTTTTGGTTAAATGCTCTTGGAGCTGTTGTAAAACAAACGCCTGCCACTTTTGATCACTACATCACGCGGCCGGCCCTAAGCGGGTTGTAGGCGACTTGCTGTGTAACTAAGTTTGTATGTCTGCTATCTGTATCGATACGCCATTGCATCCCCCTTTTGTTTTTGCTTATCTTACTTTGCGGCCGGCCCGCCATGGGGTTGTAGGAGACATGCTGTGTAGCTGTGGCTTATTTTTTCTCTGTTTTAATAAAACAAAACAGATTTACAAACAAAAAAAAAAAAAAAAGTAGGGATTGGCACAAATCCTAGGCCTTTGTTCAGTACCTGCAATTTTGTGTCTGTGAGGGTTTTGTCAGTGAGATTAGTCACTAGGTTGTTGATGTGCTAGGTCGCTGTCATGCATTAGACATGCTCCTTGTGTGTATTTGGGTGGTCTCTACATCCCACTGCACTCTGTTTTCCCTTTTTCTTCTTCCCCTGCGACCTTGACCCCTGGATAAAAAAGGCAGGTGCTGATTTTGTTGGAAAAAGGGAGAGACTGTTGGGTTAAATATTGGTTCCTATGGCATCATCTGTTGGCTGTGTGGATGAAAACACGGCTGAAAATATTGTGGGGCAGGTAGTAGTCCTGCCACAGTCGTGCCCAAGACTTCCTTCTGTTTCTTGGTTTTGTTCCCCATTTCTTATCACTATCACTGTCCCATGCCTCTGAGTCTTTTGGCCTGTCATCCGAGGAATTAGTGCCTGACAGGTCAGGGTTATCATCTCCTGGTACTTTAAATTCTGGTGTGGAGTAGGGGTATACTTTACTGAATGCAAATCTTTTTACGTCTTTCTGGAGTTTTGGGATTTTTCATTGAGCGAGTAACTCCTTATACTCATTGGTCTCTTTATTAATCTCATCCAGTCTCTTTTTTAAGGCTGTCACCATTGCCCTCAATTCTCTCTCACTCGCTTGTAGATCTACTAGGATGGTCTCTGCTAATCATTTGGCTGTGTTTATAATTAGGATTAGCCAATCCGTGGTACAAAGCAAGACTGTTTCAGCCCATTCTTTCCTAAAAGTGGCATCTTCTAGGAATATTCTCTGGGCTTTGTTTACCAATAGGCCTCTAGAGGCTGGATTGGCTCTCAGGTACTTCGTCATTATTGCACCATGGAGTATTACTTTAATTCTGTTGCTTTTCATTTCGGTCAGTGTATCCCAGTCTTGTGTGTGTGCTATTGTTTATGCAACATTTAGATCTGACAGAAGGGATGGTCCTGCCAGAATCTGGTTTACATCTTTGTCCGTGAAGGTGAGTCCAAATTTTTTGCCATCTTGGACACGTTGTGGTGTGCTCTGTGTGTTCCTATATACAAGATAAAAGGGGTGACGGTGCAATTGGAGAGGGTTTCTAATGTGAAGTTAGATGTTCAAAACGTCAAGATCTCTGTTGGTCATTGGTGTGTTTGGGATAGGTTATTTCTTGCTCCCACAGCTGTGCACTGCTCACTATTATCTATGACCAAAAAGGGGAGTGAGAAGCTATGTAAGGGCAATCTTCAGCCTCTCAGATTACAGCAAGTAACTACACAAAGGAGGGTTAAACTTTTCTATTGTGATCTCTTCAATCTAAGAGATCAGTTTCGGGGTCCTGGCATATCTCAAGACAGTGAAGGATTACACACAGGTAAATTAGTGCGATCTTGGCATTTTGCGAACAGTAAATCTTGTCCATCTGTAAAAGCCTAGTGTAAACTGTGTGAGATAAGGAGCTATTTTGTTAGGTGTTGCTGGATTGGCTTCAAAGCACTGCAACAGATGGAGATGTGTGAAGTAGTTGCACAGATCACGTTACAGTTGGGGAAAAAGTCTGTGGGAGAACCTGGTAGTGTGTGATTATAGAGGGTGTAGTGTTGGAAATTATGATTGACCATCATCTCTGAGGATGTGTACACCGATTGGTTTGGAGATAAGAGTAAGTTGATTAAAATGGAGACTAGACCTGGGGAATATGGTGGGCATGAGATCAAGATGAAAGGATATTTCATGGACACTGGTAAAATTGCAGGAAGAGTGATTCTGTCTAAAGTGTATGTGTAATGCGTAGGAGATTCCACATTGCATTGGCTCCACCAGAAGGAGCCAGTAGTTTTCTTAGATCCACAGATTCACGTCTGGTAGATTTTGGTTGTGACCATGGCCTTTGAGAAGGAGCCTTCTAAGGTGTTTAGCAAAACCCTGGGCTGCCTAAAGGTATATGCACATAAAATAAGGTTGGATCAGAGTGCAGTTCCTGTCTGAACAAAAGTCTGAAGGTTACCTTTGAATGTATACACTGATGTTAAGAGAGATCTTGACAAGTTGTGCCTGAATGGTGTGAATGAATTAATGGAAGCAACAGAATGGCTGGCGTCCATTGTCATAGCCAAGAAGCGCAACAGAGAGATATGTATTTGCATAGAGACACCGACATTAAGACATTGAACATAGAAATGGTGGTAGGCAAGTTCCCAGTTCAAAATATTACAGATATCATGGTTTCTGAGGCAAGGGGTGCCCGCCACAGGGTGCACGATGGGTGCACGATTTTCCCCACCCACCTCTTTCTTCAGTGGGAGCCTGTGTATTCGGTCGAAACACAGGCTCCCATTGAAGTCAATGGGAGTCCGACCGAATCGTATCTGGAAGCATCGTAATCGGTCGGTCGGACTCTCCAGATCTGATTCCGTCGGAAAGCATTCCGAAACCAATTCGGTCGGAATGCTTTCCGAACGACATCGTAATCAACCCCTAAGTATGTAAACTCAAAAATATTGACAACAAAAATATTGAAGACCACAATATCGTAAAAAAACTGGTATTTTGAATTTTACACTATATTAACTTCAAAACATATATTAACTTTAAAAATAACTTTAGATTTAAAAAAATATATACTTGTAATATAAAAAATATATACAAAAATCCATAAATTACAGGAATAAAATAAAAAATATTTTCTTTCAAATTATTGCAAAAAAATAAAGATAATATTTTGAAAATACAAATTATTATTTAAATAAATAAAAATGCAAAAAAAATAATTATAATTACAAACACTAGATATTAACCCCTTGTGTGCTGAGGATGGTTCCAAGCCATCCTCGCACCCACCCACCCATGGGGGGAGCGATAGCATTCCCCCTGTGGGTCGCCCCACTAAAGCCCCCCACCAGGGATGGCAGCAGAAGCAATTCCGCTGCTACCTCCAATCCCCCGTCACTAAATGCAGCCGGCGATGAGTTGGAAGCCATTTGCTTCAGGCATGTCGCGAGAGAGGACCTCTCTCTGGTGAGTCCTTCTCTGGTGGGGGTTTTGTTTTGGGGAAAACAGTCACGGGGAAAGGAAAGAGTTTTTCCTTTCCCCGTATCTGTTTGGAGTGAATTTCTGCTCCACGATCCTGGTGCAGGAATTCTACCATTGAAACACCCTGGGCCATAGTACACATTATCACTGTTTGCGCCCGGCGCACCTTCCAAAAGGTGCACCAGGCGCAAACAGTGATAATGCGCCCCATTACGGTGTATGCGCTGCCCACAGGGCAGCTGAGAAATCGCGCTGCCCTGTCATGTGAAAACACGGAGCAGCCGCTCCGTGTTTTCACAGTGCAGGCGGCACCCGCCTGCACTTTCAAAGGGGTTTAGAGATCCCCTTGCAGGCGGGTGCAGTCAGTGACTGCACCTGCCTGCAAGGGGATGTCTGAGGAGTCCATGGGATCCCGTTTACCCCCTGCAGAGGGCTACTGTCAGGAGGCGCACTGTCAGTGCGCCACCTTTTAAATGGCGCACTGTCGGTGCGCCTCCTGAGGGCCCGCGCCGCATCTGTAATATGGCACAGGCGTAGAGTCAAAGGAATTCCCTCATTGCATAGGGCATGCCCCTATGCAAATGAGGGAACACCCTTTGTTGATATCGCTGGCATTTTAAGTGCTCCAGCGCTATCGGTATTATAAAAGGGGATGCACAAGGGTCTGCGTCCCCTTCTATAATACCAAAGTGCCCCGGGGGCGCGCAAAGCAGGAGCAAACGCCAGTTGCGCTCCCGGAGCACCATCTATAATACGACCCCAGTGATTTCTTTTGTGTTTGGGGAGAAATCCCTTGGGCAAGGGTCGCCCCCCATGGGGGCAAAATATTTATCCAGGTTTCTGCCTCCCGGGGGGTAGATCTGCCTTTTTTTCCAGCCGATCTGCCCCCGGGCTGGGCCAAAACCCACTTGATCACCAGGGTTTTTCTTTTTTGGCATTTATTATGGGGAGTGGCCACTTGGGCAAGGGACGCTTTTCTTCGGAGAGAATGTTTTGGGGAATTCCCCTCCCACAGAGGGAATATCAACAGTTTTTAGGCCTGACTGTCCTCTTGGAGGGCAGAGGGGGGGAAGCCCACTAGAACACCAGAGTTTATTTTGTTGTTGGGGGAGTGACCCCGTGGGCAAGTGTTCCTCCCCTTGAGGGCATGTTTTTTGTATTCTGTACCCCGCCTCCCCCAAGGGCAGCTCAACCATTTTTAGGCCAATCTGCCCTCTAGGGGGGCAGAAGCCCACTTGACCACCATGGCTTGTTTTGTTTTTGGCGGAGCGACCTCTTGGGCAAGGGTCTCTCTACTTGTGTGACATTTTTTTGTATTCCACCTCTCTCAAAAGGGCATATCAGCCATTGTTAGGCCGATCTGCCTGGGGGGGAGAAAGCCACTAGACACCAGGGATTTTGCACATTTAACGCAATTCGGGGTGCGGCCCCTTTATATTTATTATTGTGGAACGGGCCGACGGAGCGGCTGCCCGTCGCATGCAGGATCGACCGACTGATGCGGTCGCATAATTAAATTCCAATCAGCAACACCAACTACGTGGTAATTGCTCATGCCCTCTAGGCTCCCCTCTCGGCGGTCGAGCCTCTGACATTCATGCCGCCTTAATTAATAAGTATGCACCGAGCAAGTGCACACCGAGGTACTAATGCCCCAGTCTTCCAGGCCCCTTGCTGCGGCCGTCCTTTAATTCAGACGCCACTTGTAAACGGTCACTCCTGATTATACTGATGCACTTCCAGGCACCAAGCTCCCGCTGGTTGCTTTTCAAGTAATTACACCAGGCACCGGCTTCATTCAGGTTGCCCAATTCTTCTTGCTCACAACCATATTGTCCTGATGATGATCTCAAATCAGTGAGATCGAAACGCCGTTGACCCCTATACAACAGAAACTCCTTTTATTGTTTAAATTACACCTAGGAGTTTCTTTCTTTGTTGTCAATGCGATGTATATATTTTAAAAGTCACCCTCACTCGTCACATCACGCTTGTTGTCACTCTTTTGTGAGCACATTTAACTATATTCTCAAATATATTGTTGAAAATATTAAATACTTTACGTTTAAAAAAGCTCTTCTGTGTCCCTGTTAAATAGGTATCCACTGTTGCTCCATCTGGCATTAATTGCCTTTGTATGCCTACTTGGCAAAGGCATATTGACTAACACCTTTACAAACGTAACTGTTCGTGTGTAATTTTGGACCTAATGGTCCGTTTAGAACCATTGTTTTCTTAAAAAACTAATAGTCAGCCCAGGTTCAAATATTGGGATTCCCTTGTTTTTCTTATTACCCTTTATTTTAGGCACATATTTCAGCTATTTATGCCCTGCTTGGGGGCAGACCGGCCATATTTTTAGGCCGATCTACCCCCAAGAGAGACAGAAACCCACTAGACACCAGGGATAAAAGCGCAATTCAGGGAGCTCCCCTTTATTTTGGGTACATGTTTTGGCTGATTCTAACCCTTTGAGGGCAGATCAGCCATATGTGTAGGCCCATCTGCCCCCAAGTGGGGCAGAAAACCACTAGACACCAGGGAAGGTTTCTGTGTGTGTGTGAATTGGAGTTCGGCTGACGGTCTGCATGCACTAGCGTTTGGCTAAGAGTGTCTACTGGCATTTGGCTGGCGGTGTGTGTGGACTTGCGCTTGACTGGCAGTGTGTGTGGAATAGCGCTTGGTTGGCGATGTGTGTAAACAGGTGCTTGCCTGACGGTGTGTGCAGACTGGTGCTTGCCTGGGGATGTGTGTGGACTGGCAATTGGCTGGTGGTGTGTGTAGACTGGCGTTTAGAGGATGGTGTGTTTGAACTGGGGATTTTGCTGACTGTGTGTGTCAACTGGCTTCTGGCTGAGGGTGTGTGTTGACTGGCTTCTGGCTGAAGATGTGTGTGGATGGCATTTGGATGGTCATGGGCAGACTTCCTAGGGGCATATTCACAAGGAGCTATCGCCGAAATAACGGCACTTCATCGCAGCCAAAGTCATGATAAATTTACCTCCCCATTCACAAGCTGGTGTAAACAGCCCACAGCACCAGTTTACCCGCGATAGCAGCCGCAAAAAACATCGCCACAGAGGACCCGCGCAACTATCGCTAATGAGATGCAGAGTGGGTGTTCCCGTGCCAAAAGGCGCGACAACATCACACCTCAACATTCTCAACGACCAGCCACATCGGCGATAAAAACACAAAACAGGCAATAAGGCACGTTAGCACCAGGAAATCTACACCTGCTCTGACCTGGTGTAAAGTCGGACGGCAGCCTGCAAACCAAAAGGGAGCACAGCCCAGGGCTACATCAAAAGGGCAACAGATGCCATGGAGCCACCCATCATGCGGCCCGGACACCCAAGAGGGCCACAACACCCACCGCCACCACCCCCAGGACCACCCCTCCCTGGCACCCCCCCAACCAAAGACATGCCACATCAGCCACACCTAAACATGTACAAAATATTCCGCTTGATGTCGCACAATCACAACTGGTGACATGCATGTGTCGTCACAGAAATGAGCAGCACACATACACTTTCGAAGCAACATATGAAACTTTATTAAAATGAACACCGAAATGAAATGAAGACCCATGGCCGCTCCCCTCGGGACAATACGTAGGTCACAGCCTGTAAGACAAATAACATGATGAGAAGGTGTGTCCTGCGCACATCAGAGGACAGAGAGAGAGCGAAGGAGAGAGAGAGGAAGAGAGGGAGAGAGAGAGAGAGAGAGAGAAGAAGAGAGGGAGAGAGAGAGAGGGAGAGAGAGAGAGAGAGAGAGAGAAGAGGAGAGAGAGAGAGAGAAGAGGAGAGAGAGAGAGAGTGCCGCCCCTGCGCACCCAGGCCACACTGCTCACCTGCTGCCACCGGTGTGTCTCCAACCACGTGCCGGTATGTATAGCAGGACACCAGGTCACACATCTGAGTCAGAGCCGTCAGCTGAAACAGAGTCCAGATACATGACTGGCACAGTACACACACTTGCACAAGACAACATTGCCTGCCCACCCATGCACACCCAGGCAGAGGCACCCCAACCCCTCCCGCCGCCCATCGGAGCATGCCCGCCCATGCACACCCAGGCCTCAATGCTCACCTTCCGCCACCGCCGCGTAGACAGGAGGTCCCACCACGTGCCGCTGCAAGCCACAAGCCCGGGGCCCGCGGACATGGCACCCCCCACATCATGCAGCCCCACTCCGCAGGCCACCAGGTCTCACGTTTGGTGCTGGGTCTTGATTACTCCATGGCATAGGACATATCAGTGCACCCGGCACCATCGCAGGCTGCACACCCGCCCAGCCCAATGGGTGCCACCAACTCTGGGATCCCGGAAGTGACGCCACGTGGCGGTAGGCCCGCACTGCCCGCTGGCCCTGCCTACACTGCGGGCCAGCAGGGCACACAAAACCTGAGCTGTCCGGACCGCCGGGACGGGGCATCATCGCAGGCTGCACACCCGCTCAGCAGCTTAAGGTGCCACTGACTCAGTGCACCCAAAGTCACTGTCCCGTGGCGGGGTGCCTGTGCCGTCTGCAAGGCCCCGTGTGCCACTAACCCTGTGCGCAAAAACTCATGGGCCTTTAATGTTTGAGAACCGTGGAGCGTCCGTCATCCAGTCACCACCAGCAGAGGGGAATGTGACGTCGTCGGCCACTTATGTTGGTGGAGTCACATGGCCTGTGACGCCTGTGCCGGATGGGTGTGGTGTGCGTGCAAACCTGCCCTCAGGGAGTGGCTGTGACATGCTGACAACTAGACCAGTGACCTGCACACCACCAGCGAGTACGCCTGCGACGGGTAGCAATGAGGGCCCCCCCTCGGAGCGTTAGCGGAGTGGTCTTGCCTGCCGTACAGACCAGCGCAGGGCTTGCAACAATGACTCGTGGGCTCTGGGCGTGGTTCAGTCCATGTCCGGACAAGGAAGTGACTGATGCGTGTGTCCCTGTTGTAGTGTTCACGGGACCCGGTACACAAAATGCAATGTAGCACCCTCTGACTGGCATCCCACAGGATGAACATCATTGACGCAAGGGAAGTCACTGTCCCTACATTCATCCACACATGGTAGAGCCCTGCTACATTTCAATGGTGTGCAGCGGTGGCTGCCATCCTTTCCACCTCCATCCGCACCATGTCCTCCATGAGCCTCCGCATGTGTGCAGCTCATGGCTGGCATCGCTGGAGCCACTCTGAGCGGACAGGTGTTCTTCTCTCCGCGTCATGACTCCAGCGATGTCAGTCAGGGCTGGTTGGAGACCATGGGGCGGACGTAGACACCCATGGATGGCGTCCAGTTTGGTAGCCATGAGCTCGAACCCCACCCGCACCTGCTCAGCCGTCTCCCTCTGGCCCTCCAGCACACGGCGTTGGAAGGCCATGTGTTGTTCCTGGGGGTCTTGGGAGAGTGCCGGGCTGTGGGTGCCTCCTGCTGGGTGGTTTGGGTGGTGGGTGGGGTCTCATCAATGTGGCTGGGCTGCCCTGATCCTGGAGGTGAGTGGCAGATGAGGTCAATGATGTCTTGGATGGTTTGGGTGTCGATGCTGGTGTTGTCCTCCTTGTCATCAGTGAAGAGTGGCTGGGACTGCTCTGCAGGAGGAGTTGACAATGCCCCTGCAATGTGAAGGGGAGATGGTGTATTACAATGTGTCCACATGTATGTAGCCGCATGGTACAGGTTGACATTCAGACAGCATGGCAATGTACATTGTGACAGTGTGTGGGTCTGGGCGAGGACCCGGGTCATTGTGGGTGTGCACTTTGCCCTGCTTGCTTATGCATGTGTGCCATTGTGGCCATCTCCACCCGTCCCCCCAGTACCTGGTGGTCACTCACCCTGTTGCGGTTGTGTTGTGTCCTGTCGAGCAGTGTCCGGTCCCCCGACTCCAGCCACAGTCTCCACACTGATGACTGTCGACACCAGCTCCTCCATGTCATCCAGCTCCAGCTGTGGCGCTGGGCCCCCACCTCTGGTCTGCGTTGCTGCCTTCTGGTTGGCGGTGAGTTTCTCCTTGGTCTTCCGCTTGATGTCATTCCATCGCCATTGTCCGCTTGTGCTCTCCGACGGCATTCACCTTGCCGACGATGTCCCGCCATATTCCAGTTTTGGTGCCCAATGACACGTTGGAGGTGACGAAGAGTTGTTGATGGTGTTCCATCACCTCCGTGACTATGATCCTGTTTGCCTGCGGACTGAACTTGGTCTTCCTCGTCTTCTTGTCCGTGCCCTTCCCTGTCCCCGAGGTCCCAGGCTGGTCGTCTGGGGTGCTTGTGGGGTTGTGCTCGTCCTCTGCACCTGCTCCGGCTGCCTCCATGGTGCTTGGGTGTTGGTCAGTTTGTGTGTGGGTGTTTTTCTACTTTTATGGTGATTTTTGACGCCTGCCAGGTGTGTGTTGGAGGCCTGGCGCTGCTTGTCGCTGATTTCCTCATCGCGCTTTGGCCCATCGCGTGTTTTTTGGTGTTGTGGTTTGTGTTTTTATCTCCATCGTGGTGGTTGTATCGCGGACATTGTCCGCGGTTTCGGCAGACTATCGCTTGCTACCGCCTTGTTGTGAATTCCACGTTGACACGGGGTTATTTTCCCGCGATAGGCTGCGATATTGAAAGTTGTGTTACGCTACTCTTGCGGTAGTTATCGCACATTCTTATGAATATACCCCTTAGTGTTTTATAATGTTAAACATTTTATTTCTTGTCATCATTTGCATTTGTGATCGTAATGTTTTATTTCTCCATTTTATTCTAGTGCAAAGCTTTTGATTTCCTTTGCTGTGACTACTGCTTCCGGGTTCGGCACTGGCAGATCTGCAGTTTGTGTAGTTGAAAGTGTTTGATAAGAAAAATTATTTTGTACTGTTTACTCCAAATGAGTGTCATTGCCCTGAATGAATACTTCTTTTGCAAATGGTGTAATAATAGCAGCATATTTAGCTTCTATTTATTGTATGTCAAATTCTCCTTGGATTTGTGCAAGATGTGTATTGTGTTGTCTTGATTGCAATTTTCTTTTGTTTTTCCTTTCAAGTGGGATATCGTTGATGCTTGCTGTGTCTGTGCAGAGTAGGTGCAGGTGATCCTCAGTCTAGCTGTCTCTGGCAAGTGGGTGGTATAGTTTTGGATTATATGGGTCTTTGTGTGCTTTGTGTTGATTGACTTTCATTCCAGATTACTGTATGCCAGTAGTATTACTTTCTGTTTGATAAAGTCACAGTTTGTATTTTACTTACTTAACACAGTTTTGGTTATAAGTGACTTATTTGTTGTGTTACTTTTATTAGTTGCAGGATTACCACTCAACAAATTGGTAGCTTGCTTTTTGATTCTTCCTCTGACCATGGTTCTGAGACTGACTCTGCATCAGAGGCAGAGGAGGAAGTCCAAGATTCTGGCAGTGAATTTTCTGTCCAAGAGGAATCATCTGATGATGAAGCCACTCTCACTGCGGAGGAAGTGCCTCTTTGAAAGGAGGACACTCATATGCCAATAGTACAGCAAGAGGCATCTGGATTGCAGCCCGGGGCTGAAAGGCTTCTATTTTGGAAGTGCTATACTCTGGGTTGCCCCAAACATGGCGCAGCTGGTGTTGCCTGCTTATAGTGGTGTCGCAGGGTGTAGAGCCAATACTGAAACCTTTCTGCCTATAAATTTCTTTCAGTTGTTTATGGACTATGATTTTTTGGATGAGATTGTTAAACAGACTAGTTTGTATGCTGAACAGTATTTGAGGGACAACAGAGCCAGACTTAAGTCCCACTCTAGAGCTACCCGGTGAGCTTCCACAAATCTGGTTGAGCCTAACAAGATCTGGGGTTTAAGTTTTTTGATGGGATTGATAAGGAAGCTGAACGTGCTTCATATTGATATACTACTCCCTTGATGGCAATTGCTATATTTCCTACAACCATGAGTTGTGATCTGTATTTGCTTCTGCTTTGGATGCTGCATTTTGTTGATAATGCCGCACCATTGCCACGTGATCACCCTGATTGTGACTGTCTCTTCAAGATTTGGCCTGTCCTTGATCATTTTGTAGATCGCTTTTCAGAGATCTATGTATCAGGGAAAGAAATAGCTGTGGATGAATCATTGGTCCTGTTCAAGGGCCGTTTGGTTTTAAGGCAGTACATTCCTAGGAAGAGGGCACGCTATGGAATTGAGATGTATATGCTGTCTGAGAGTAGTCCTGGATATGCCTATAATTTCAGGGTGTACACTGGTAGGGATTCCACTATTGACCCCCCTGGTTGTCCATCCACTTATGGAGTCAGTGAGAAAATTGTGTTGGAACTTGGTAGAGAACTTTATAACAAAGGGCACCATTTATAAATAGATAACTTCTACACTGGTGTGCAATTGTTCAAGGAATTGTTTAAAGTGGACACTGTTGCATATGGTACAATCAGCTCTAACCGAAAGGTTACCCTAAAGGGCTTGTTTGTAAAAAAACTACAGATGGGACAGTGCAGTGCTTTGCGTAGTGAGGAACTTCTAGTTGTGAAATTTTCAGACAGGAGAGATGTCTGCATGCTGACTACCATTCATGATGAAAATACTTCACCTGTGACTGTTAGGGGTCAGGTTGCTGAAGTGTGCAAACCTGTGTGCATTTTAGACTACAATAAGCACATGGGTGATGTAGATAGAGTAGAGCAGAGGTTGAAGCATTACAGTGCTGTTTTTAAGTCATACATTTGGTATAAGAAGTAGGCTGTCCATCTGTTTCATTTGGCACCCTTCAATACTTTTGTTGTATTCAAAGATTGTTCTCCAGATTCAAAGATGACTTTTGTTCAGATTCATCATGCTGTGGTAGGCAGCCTTATTGTAGTGGAGCAGGCGAGTGTTCCTAGAGTTGGAGTGATGGAGGATATGGCTAGATTGAAAATCGTCACTTTCCTGATTACAATCCTCCCACGCCCCAAAAAAACATTGCCTATAGGAGATGTAGAGTCTGTGTCCGAAGAGGCGTGTGGAAGAAGAGTCGTATGTACTGTCCCAAGTGTCCTTCTAAGCCTGGGCTATGTGTGTATGCAACTGAACTATTGGGAGCAATCATGAGCGTGACTGGTCTGTATTGTTTTATATTTTTTGTTCAGTTTCACAGCTGGCAGTATTTTGAAGTATTTTGTTAGACCTGTTGTATTTGAGGTCATAGTTGGTTTTTCACCTCCTTCAAATTGGTTTGTGTTTTTTTTTGCTAAACAAAATGTGTTGGCGGTGTGTGGTGGACTGGCGCCTGGCAGGCGGTTGGAGTGGACTGGTGCTTGGCTGGCGGTGTTTGTGGACTCGCACTTGGTTGCGGTGTGCGTTGACTAGCGCTTGGCTGGCGGTGTGCGTGGATGGCGCTTGGCTGGCGGTGTGCATGGACTGGTGCTTGGCTGGAGATGGGTGTGGACTGGCACTTGGCTGGTGGTGTGCGTGGACTGGCGCTTGGCTGGCGGCGTGCATTGACTGGCGTTAAGGCTGGTGGTGTGCATGGATGGCGCTTGCCTGGCAGTGTGCATGGATGGCGCTTGGCTGGCGGTGTGCGTGAACTGGTGCTTGGCTGGTGGTGTGCGTGGACTGGCACTTGGCTGGTGGTGTGTGAGCTGGTATTTGGCTGGCAGTGTGTGTTTGTAGTGACTTGCTGCTGGTCACTACACACACATTGCCAGCTGAATGCCAGTCCACACACTCCATCAGCCTCCAGCCGGTGTGATTGCTATGTCAGTCATTGGGGAATATCAGTGTGATGGGCCCTTAAATAGCGCTATCTGTTGATGTGAGTTTTGAAATGTGCTGGGCCCACAGCTAGTGATGTGAATGGTTTTGTGTGTGTCACGCATGAAAGTTGTGTGAATAGTTGTGTGCCTTGTCGTAGCTTTACAGCTCACAAGCTATGAGTCATTGGTTCAGTTTTTTTAACTTTCAATTATTAACAGTTTATTTTGTTTTTGTGAAATCGCTTGCATATAACATTTACATTTTGAACCTTTCAACCAGTATGTGTGTATCATGAGGAATAGATGGTTGTGCAGTAATATTTGTCTTTTCTGTCTTTCTCTGCCAGGTTGTACATTGTCTGTAGGGAAAATCTACCAACTCTACATATTTTTGTAACCTAGACACCCAGGAGAATACAGGGTGGTGTGCCTCTTGTAAATCCCATCATGTTTTCCTACCCACAATGCCCTGCAAACCTCAAAACAAGACAAAAATCACACATGTTCCTTGCATTTCTGTGCCATATTCTTCTAGAGTCAGAAGGAAACCACAAAATTCCTACCACCCAGCATTCCCCCAAGTCTCCAGAGAAAAACAGTGCCTGGGACAGGGAAGGGCCCAAAACGTATTGTGGAGCCATCAAAAGTATCTGTCACAAAACGATCAGGTTTTGCAAGGCAGGCACCAGCGTTTTTGGTCCCGGGCTCAGCAGCCATCTAGAGGACCCATACCAAACCCAGACATTTATGAAAACTAGACACATGGGGGAGTGTAGGGAGGTGTGGCTTGCATGGATCCCTCAGCTTATCCCTACCCCGAATGCCCTGCAAACCTCAAATTTAGCTAAAAAGTGACATTTATCTCACATTTCTGTGTGGGAAAGTTGAGGGATAACCGAGCCGGCACACATTTCCTACCACCCAGTGTTCCCCCAGGTCTCTCGATAAAAATGCTACCTCACTTGTGTGAGTGGGCCAACTGCCCATAACACTTATTGTGGAGACATCAAAATTGTCTATTACAAAACTACCTGGTTTTGCAAGGGGGGCACTTGGGTTATTCCTCCAGGATGGTTCTTTCGCCTTTACACTCTTCACTGGAATGATTTGTACTGACCTAGGATTCTGAGCAGTTAAGCTGGAAGTAGATGGTGGATGTTTTCTGATTATTAATGCTCCATCTACCTGCAATCCTGTGTCGCTGCTTTCTTTACAGAGTGGCAGAGCGGCATAAGCTCTAATCCAGTCCCTCAAGTGACTGATTTTGCATTGGAGACTCTCATGGGTCTGTTTTATTCTGCTGACCTGAGGCTCATGTTTTCGTTTGCTCGCTTCTTCACACCAATTCAAAAATACTGGCCACTGTATCGTTTCTATCTTACTTTCAATTGTAACTGTAATTATATATCGCACACTACCCCTGACAACGCGTCAAATCGCTTGGAGAGTATTACTCCAAAACCCAAAAAGGATTAGTAGTAAATTAGTATAGGGAAATAGGATTAAATTTGAGCGGTGGACATATGAGTCTCTTAGATTGACTGAAATGGATAATGGAGGGATATAATTGCAAAGAGCCTAGAAAGTGTTATTTGGGAGATCATAGTAGTAAGAGGGGATATGGAATGGGTAAAGGAGATAGGAGGAGGGAAGAGTCTCTAGAAATGGATTAGAGAGATCATAGTAGTAGTAGTAAAAATGAGTCTTTGGGATGAGTACAAGGAGGGATACATGAGGGAAGAATTTAAAAAGGGTTGCTTGGAAGACCATAGAAGTAAAATGAGATTTGGGGTGATCCAAGGAGGGATAGAAGAGGGAAGAGTCTAGAAAGGCTTATTTTGGGGATCATAGTGGTAGAATGAGGTTTGGGAGGAGTCAGAGTGGAGGTAGATGATATATTGAGAGAGGTATAGGGTGAAGCATAGCCTAGTGCTTTGGAGAGACTCAAAGTTCTTTTTTTTTTTACAGTAGGAGTAAAGTAATATAAGATCATAGAGGGTACACATAAGTAAAAAAGGCAATATATCAAGATTTAAGTTGTATTTAATAAAATCAGACTTTCAAGTGTTGCTGTACTTTAAGCTAATTTATTTCTGTATTTAATTTTTTTTTCAATATTTCAATAGTGAAGCAATTGTAGATAAAATAGTTATGACAATGTTTACATATTGTGATAGATAAATAAACGGAGAACCATAAGTATCTGATCAAGTAACTTATATGAAAACTATACAGTGAAAATATACATGTTAAGCATAGAATAAACTATATATATTTAACCATAAGTAATATGTACTTTTGTTAAGCTGATCTAAAACAGGCATCGAAAATCATAAACATTTTACTAGACCTGCAGGTCTTGTGACTCAAATAATCTACTCGCCCTCATTGTAATGCTCTTGACCCATAAACTGGTTTCAAATGATGTGATCATGGACATATATTTTAATTCACTGAGCGGCCCTTTTCTTCATTATCACATATGAAAGCACCTTCAACTATGACAGTTCAGCGTGTCTGCAGAACAAAAAGTATTTTGTTTCTTTATTAATAGACTAAACTTGTGCTCCATTTATAATACAAATCTAGCCACATATAGAATATACATGACCCCTGACTTGCCTCTAAATTCATTAACAGTATTGTCATCAGGGTGGGGCAGGAAGGTTTCTCAAATCATGTTGAAAAACTATCACTTTTAATAAATACATAGCTAAAGCATGAAGTGGTAGCACACTGTCATTTGCAATCTGCAGATTTTACATTGAAATGGGCACAGAATTTCCCACTGACCTGCGGTTTTACTGATAAAACTATAAAGTATACAAACAATAATGTTCAGAAATCGAGTTTCTGCAAACGTGTCATTTGCACACCACCAAATAGTGTTCTGATTTGTTTTGCTCCTATTTAAATCTTTGTTTGCATCACACTTCCTAATTACAAAAAAATGTGCTTTTGTAATTCCTGGTAAATTTTGAAATATTTGTACCCTTTACTTACAAGCTATTTAAATGCTTTGTGTTAGACAGCTCACTTGACAAAAAACTCTATTAGTAGTAAGAGAATAAAAAATAAACTCAATTTTCCAAGCAGCAATTAGTAAAAAGACAAACTGACATTTGACCTCTTTCCTTGAACAGACAACAAATGTGTTGGGATAAAAACAAGATTTAATGGCATCTTCATTGCACTTTCTGGGGGATATTCACAAGAACGTGCGCTAAACATCTCCAAAAAATGTTAACGCAACTTTACACATCGCAGTCTATCGCTGGAAAATAACCCTGTGTTAACGTGGAATTCACAACACGGCGGTACCATGCGATAGTCTGCCGAAAACACGCCCAATGTCCGCGATACAACCATCTCTACGGAGATAAAAACACAAACCCCAACACCAAAAAACGTGCGATGAGCCCATTCGCGATGAGGAAAGCAGCGATAAGCAGTGCCAGGCCCGCGACACACACACGGCAGGTGGGAATAAGCACAACAAAAGCAGGAAAAAGGAAGACAAACCAAACCGAAAACAACAGCGAAGCACAATGGAGGCAGCCGGAGCTAGTACACAACCCCACAAGCCCCATTGGCAACAAAACATTGTACATGGGAGTCCATCTTGGACAAGGTGAATGCAGCCGGAGAGCAGAGGAGGACAATGGAAGAAAACCAGAACAGCTGGAATGATGCGAAACGCACAAACAAGCAGAAACACGCCAACAACCAGAAGGCAGCAATGCACACCGGAGGTGGGAGTCCAGCACCACACCAGGAGCTGGATGACATGGAGGAAATGGTGTCCACCACATCAGTCTGGAGATGGTGGCAGGAGTCGGGGACCGGAAACTGCTCAAAATCAACAGATACAACAGCAACAGGGAGAGGAACGACCAGGGACTGGGGGACGGGGGAGATGGGCACAATGGCACACATGCACAATTAAGCACAGCACAACTGCAGACAAACCATGCCCAAGAGTAACAACACCAACCAAGAGCACAAGTCACACAACTCGGCAATATCACACCACTGAACAAGCACAGAAGTAAAAACCACACTGCCTGAAAGGGAGAAGGGTGAGCCAAATCAGAGCTGAAGGGACATCTCACACACAATGCAGCACACACACATAGGAAGCAGAGCACCCCAACATCGAACACAATGTGGCACAAACAGCAACATTTGCACAACCGAACACAGGACACAAGTGCACCCGCTTGTGGCCAGTAAATGGCCATACGCATCTGGCAAAGCACGAAACAGGGACATGATAATGCACAAGTACAAACCCACAGCCCTGATGGGTAGCAATGCATGTATGGCAGGGACCCAGATAGGCCGTGACACACACATTGGCATACAAATCAACACTCATCACAGTTGGAGACAAGTGAAGGTGTGGAAACTTTATCAACAATTGCGTGTCAGTACGGCCAGGAGAAGTGCCATGACATGCAGACCAATGCAGCAGCATGTCTGAATGAGGAACGTTGGAAAGCGCCCATGTCCACCCCGGGGGAGTCAATCACCCACACAAGTCAGTGCACACCCGCGTTGGTTGTCCGCGCATGGATCCAGAGTCCAGGCCAATGCAGCCATGTCCACTGTCGTCTTGGGACATGTGACCAGATCCCCAACATGCAACCAGGCGTCGGGGCACATGCAATGGGTCACATTCAGTTGTGGCTGCAGGTACGTTGTCACTCGTCCATGAACGCGAGTGCAGCAGCGTAGGCCAACATTTCCAATGAGAGCTCGTTGTCCACCACATCTAACATGTCGGCGATGTAACCCATCAGCTGTCCCGGACAGATGTGCTGACTCCAACCCCTGGACCCAATTGGCACTAAAGCCCAATACGGGAGCAGCTCAATGTGGTCACTGCACACGACGACTCGTGCAATCTCCCAGTTGCCAGCATGCATGCCAATAATCCAGGCATGCAATAAACGGGCATCACGGTGACACTCCTGGTCGTGGGCCATTAGGGGGCGCACACACACGTCGAAATCCAGGTCAGCTACCGTTACGTTGGAGAGGTAGACATCCATGGTCCACTCGAATATGCACGAGCGACAATGCAACACAGGCTGAACGCAGGTGATGTTGGCAAGGCGGAAGCTTAGCCGGTAACTGATCCGCAACAATGCCAATGGCAGTGCCCCAGTACATGCAGCAGACGTGCACGGTACAGGTCCACGTGACTGGAGTTGTGCATGTGTCCAGGATGGTCTGCCATTGCATCAGTGGCTCTGCTTGAAGCGGCACTGTGCTGACCCGCGCCAGTCCTGTGGATGAAATGGCACAGCTCGGAGCAATGAGCAGTGTCTGTGTGCAACGGGTGCAGGCCTGGGGTGGGGTGGGAGTACGTGTGAAGGCCATTTCATGCACGCTAACTACGACCAAGGACTACTGCGTGTGGGATGTGTACAAGTTGGTCTCACGTCGGGCAGTGCGTAGTGTGGGAGTCGCCAGCAAATGCTATCGTATCTGTCAGGGGGTGCTGGGCACATGCAAGTCCCAGCTTGGAGCTGCAGATGTGCTACCGCCTGAAAGTTCAGACAAAGGACCTTTCATCCCTACAGTAACTTCACCATCTGCTTGCATACAGGAGATGTACAGAGGCCTGTTGTGGGTGGGGTGGGATGTCTGTGACCCAGGGAATCATGGATGATATGCCGAGCACGTGGCACATGAGCGGCCTCACTGTGTGTTACGTTGCCTCACAGCTGCTCCTCCCTCCCACGAGCCCTGACACTTGTGTGCGCTGCGCGGTTGTATCACGTGCACTCCTACGGCACACCATTGTCATGCCTGTCTGCGCATGTCCAGCGGCATGCCAACAACACCATGAAGCTGGCCATTGAGGGTGTGCGGCCACGTGAGTGTAGGCCAATGGTTCGGACAGGGCGGACACAGGTGTACAGTCCATGGCTGGCTGTGATCGCGCTGTGATTGAGGCTAATGCAAAAACAACAATTGATGGACAGAATGCAGCACAATGTCATACATTCACCCCAGTACAAAGATCTGGGCCTAAATCCATCGTTTTTTTGCTCACCATGCCATTCCAGTTTGGACCCAGCCATATGCAAATCAGTCTTGACCCTGCACCCCATGGGAACAGTCCAGCCCGAACTGCCAGGCAGTTCGGGCTGGACTGTTCCCATGAGGCACAGGGTCAGACTGATTTGCATATGGCCATGTCTGAACTGGGGTGGTGGAGTGAGCTAAAGAATGATGATGGATTAAACCCAGATCAGTTGACTGGGGTTGAGTGTTTGATTTGCTCTAGCGCTCCGTCCATCATCCCCTTTGGTATCGCTTTGTTCGCCCTAAGTTGGCAGGGTATGCCCAAACGTGGGTCCCTTGCTCACTTTGCCACTGGATTCAAGATAGCCTGGCTGATGACGGTTATGAACCCGAAACCGGTCCCGGGATGCTTGTTTCCGGTCCAGGGAAGACATGGCTTGGCAGTTCGGGCTGGACTGTTCCCATGAGGCACAGGGTCAGACTGATTTGCATATGGCCATGTCTGAACTGGGGTGGTGGAGTGAGCTAAAGAATGATGATGGATTAAACCCAGATCAGTTGACTGGGGGTGAGTGTTTGACTTGCTCTAGCGCTCCGTCCATCATCCCCTTTGGTATCGCTTTGTTCGCCCTAAGTTGGCAGGGTATGCCCAGACGTGGGTCCCTTGCTCACTTTGCCACTGGATTCAAGATAGCCTGGCTGATGAGGGTTATGAACCCAAAACTGGTCCCAGGATGCTTGTTTCCGGTCCAGGGAAGACATGGCTTGGCAGTTCGGGCTGGACTGTTCCCATGAGGCACAGGGTCAGACTGATTTGCATATGGCCATGTCTGAACTGGGGTGGTGGAGTGAGCTAAAGAATGATGATGGATTAAACCCAGATCAGTTGACTGGGGGTGAGTGTTTGATTTGCTCTAGCGCTCCGTCCATCATCCCCTTTGGTATCGCTTTGTTCGCCCTAAGTTGGCAGGGTATGCCCAGACGTGGGTCCCTTGCTCACTTTGCCACTGGATTCAAGATAGCCTGGCTGATGAGGGTTATGAACCCGAAACCAGTCCCAGGATGCTTGTTTCCGGTCCAGGGAAGACATGGCTTGGCAGTTCGGGCTGGACTGTTCCCATGAGGCACAGGGTCAGACTGATTTGCATATGGCCATGTCTGAACTGGGGTGGTGGAGTGAGCTAAAGAATGATGATGGATTAAACCCAGATCAGTTGACTGGGGGTGAGTGTTTGATTTGCTCTAGCGCTCCGTCCATCATCCACTTTGGTATCGCTTTGTTCGCCCTAAGTTGGCAGGGTATGCCCAGACGTGGGTCCCTTGCTCACTTTGCCACTGGATTCAAGATAGCCTGGCTGATGAGGGTTATGAACCCGAAACCGGTCCCAGGATGCTTGTTTCCGGTCCAGGGAAGACATGGCTTGGCAGTTCGGGCTGGACTGTTCCCATGAGGCACAGGGTCAGACTGATTTGCATATGGCCATGTCTGAACTGGGGTGGTGGAGTGAGCTAAAGAATGATGATGGATTAAACCCAGATCAGTTGACTGGGGGTGAGTGTTTGATTTGCTCTAGCGCTCCATCCATCATCCCCTTTAGTATCGCTTTGTTCGCCCTAAGTTGGCAGGGTATGCCCAGACGTGGGTCCCTTGCTCACTTTGCCACTGGATTCAAGATAGCCTGGCTGATGAGGGTTATGAACCCGAAACCGGTCCCCAGGATGCTTGTTTCCGGTCCAGGGAAGACATGGCTTGGCAGTTCGGGCTGGACTGTTCCCATGAGGCACAGGGTCAGACTGATTTGCATATGGCCATGTCTGAACTGGGGTGGTGGAGTGAGCTAAAGAATGATGATGGATTAAACCCAGATCAGTTGACTGGGGGTGAGTGTTTGATTTGCTCTAGCGCTCCGTCCATCATCCCCTTTGGTATCGCTTTGTTCGCCCCTAAGTTGGCAGGGTATGCCCAGACGTGGGTCCCTTGCTCACTTTGCCACTGGATTCAAGATAGCCTGGCTGATGAGGGTTATGAACCCGAAACCGGTCCCAGGATGCTTGTTTCCGGTCCAGGGAAGACATGGCTTGGCAGTTCGGGCTGGACTGTTCCCATGAGGCACAGGGTCAGACTGATTTGCATATGGCCATGTCTGAACTGGGGTGGTGGAGTGAGCTAAAGAATGATGATGCATTAAACCCAGATCAGTTGACTGGGGGTGAGTGTTTGATTTGCTCTAGCGCTCCGTCCATCATCCCCTTTGGTATCGCCGTGATTGAGACTAGGCATCTGACTTATGCAGCTGTAGGACTGATACACATAACACTTGGCATGCATGAGCCAAGACCCCGAGCGGTCTTGCGCTCCTACATTTCCCCGTACGTGCGGGCCCGCCCTCCAGGTGCATGCTACACTGCAACACCGACTACTGAGGCCCTGGTGGCGACAACACTCCAACACAGAGACACGCTTACCGCACTTCCTGCTCAAGGCCAGACCAGAGCCACGCCCTCAACCCCCTTGCCAAATCAGCACACCCCAGCACTGACCTGACGTACGCCGGACCAGCACACGCCGCTTGTGCATGCAGGGGGGGTGGGCGAAGCTACATGTCCAAGGTCTTGGCCACTGCTGAGGTGACATGGTATCGTCCGCTGAAGACAGCACACTGTGGTGTTGCAGGGCTCGGGCCCATCATGCTGACATAATGACCACACTGACACACTTGCTTAGATGGTGTGAATGGCTACGGGCACGTGCGCCCGGCCACGTTTATTAGCAGACTCACATATCGAGTGACACCTGTGTTGGATGTGTGTGGGGTGTGTGTACACCAGCCGTCATGAAGTGCCTGGTGCAGTCAAAACAACGACAACAGGGTACATTGTTAAGGACACAACCATTCAACCATAAAGGCTCCATGACTTGAGCTGCACATAGTTAGTGGCCCCGGATGCACAGCATCCTGCACGGCCCTACCGCCACAGGCCGCTGACTTGCGGGGCACTGGGGCAGGGTCACGTGAGCAGAGCAGGTTCTCATAGATGACAAAGGGGGTTGTCGTGGAGTGTCTCGGTGGACAGTGGAAGGTGTACCCCCAGGGCATGATGCAGAGGGCAGAACCGCGCAGAAACAGTCACCATGGTGGAGATGAATGGAACAGACACATGTCGAACACCAAGTCTGTCCCAGCCAGATGATGATGCAGACAACCCCCAGGCCATGGACTCAGACGCCACCAAAGTCCAACCAGAAAGTGCCCATGACTCATTGCGCACAGAGTTAGTGGCACCAGGTCAGTTGTTGCTAGTGTTCGGTCACCTCCGTGACGAGGATCCGGCTTTCATCCGGACTGAACCGCATCTTCCTCTTACTCCTCTCCATGCGTTCACTGGAATGGACTCTGCCATTCATGAATCACGACTAAGTGCTGGATGTGGGACCTACTGGACCGCAGTGTAGGCTGGGGGCAGCGGTCAGCACGGGCCCACAGACACGTGTCGTGTGCTTGCGATGCAGACATTCGCCTCACTGATCGGAGGGAGTTTAGTGATGTGGACACTGCCACGGACTTGGGGTCACTGCCATTCAAGACTCAGGACACAGTTCCACATGTGGGACCTACTGGGCCGCAGTGTAGGCCTGAGCCCTCATCCAAGTGTCGCCGGCTTGCGTTGAACAGGGTTAGTGGCACCACGTGTCGCAGGCTTGCGTTGAACAGGATTAGTGGCACCACGTGTCGCCGGCTTGCGATGCAGACATTCGCCTCACTGATCGGAGGGAGTTCAGTGATGTGGACGCTGCCACGGACTTGGGGTCACTGCCATTCAAGACTCACAACTCAGTACAACATGTGCCAACAACTGGGCCGAAGAGTACGCCGGTGGAGTATGTCAATGAAAAAGGAGTACTGTGGGACAGCGTCGTGGAGGCCAGCGATGGTCTGCGGAGGCTGCAAAGGTCGCAGGACTGGGGCTTGGAGCTTTCACCGGCATGTGGTGGGCCCTCTTTGACACACTCCGGTGTCGGCAGGTGAGCGGAGCCTCCTTGGTGCGCTGGGGCAGGCATGACGGGTCTGGGGACCAGTAGACCAGGGTGCAGCAGGCGCACAGGGCCCAGGCACCGCCGCGCTCGGTGCCGGCCTTGTGGCAGGCTGAGAGGCGCTGCCCTGGCAGACACGTTGGCCATTCCGAAAGAGAACCACGCCCAGTGCGATGGGGTTTTTATTCACACCCCTACGCAGGCCTGGTGTACGCAGGGCCAACCCACTCCGCCCGCGCATACAGGGGGGGATGTAACGTGCGACATATCCGCATTCTGCCCCACAGCCTGTGGGGACATGGTAGCGTCCACTGGCCACTACACTCCATGCACCAGCAGTTAATGTCCACATGGCCATTTCCGCGGTTTGCACATTGGAGTCTGTCCGGCACCTCCATGCCACACCTGGCATTGGGCAGGTTCTCATTCATTAGTCACTTGCCGCTCTCGCACATGCCTGCTCCAAGCCTCTCCTCACATTCTGCTATTGTGTGGCTGTGGTGTCATGCCGTGGCTGGGTTGTGTGCATGGCAAGACCAGGTTCCCAATGGAGTTGTGTTGTCGTGTCTGGTCGGTTGGCATGTTGTGTGGCATGTTGCATGTAGTTCTGCTGCGTGCCCATTGCCAGTGTCGTGAGTTGCATGACTGTGGGGTGGAGGTGTGTGGTGTGTTCATTTGGTACTTACCAACGAGCACTGCATTTCCATAGGTGCCATCCTGGGAGCGCTGGTTGATGATGGACTGTCGGGCGATGTAGGAATCATGCACTCTGCCTGGGGAGTTGGCCACGACATTGTTGAGGAGTCCCGGGTGGTCCACTATTGCCTGCACATTCATGGGATGCGTGTGCTTTCTGTTGCGGTAGTTGTGTGCAGTGTTGGCAGGGGGCACGAGGGGTACATGTGTGCAGTCGATTGCCCCCGACACGTGAGGGAATCCAGCTATGGCATAGGAGCCTTGCTTGGTCTCCAGCTGCTCCTGCGCAGTGTGGGTGAAGTGGAGGTGCAGGGGTACCAGGCTGATGATGGCATCCAGGACAGGTGTGATGAACTTGGATGGGGCTGGCTGTGAGACTCCTCCGACTCTGGGAGTTGTGGGTTGGAAGGTACCAGAGGCCAACATGTGCGGCACAGCCGGTAGCTTTGTCTGCGAAGGGATGTTGGTTGTCCGCTGTGTTGGTACCGTCAGCAGGTGGGCGATGTGGGTCAGGATGCAGGGGATGGTTGTCCTTTTGGGCCTGTAGTGGGCAATGTCCTCCTCTGGCGTTCGGTCTGTGCAGCTGGTGCGTTTAAGGTGGGTCCGCTGTCTTTGTGTACGCTGCCTCTGTGGTGGTCCGGGGGGGGGGGCAGGATGGGTCCTGGGGTGGTGGCGGGCCTGGGGGGGGTGGCAGTGGGTGTTGTGGCCCTCATGGGTCTCGGAGCTGCATGATCATTGTCTCCATGGCATCTGTGGTTCTTCAGATGTGGCTCTTGGCTGGGCTCCCTTTCATGCTGCAGGTAGTCGTCCTGCTTAACACCAGCAAAAGGCAGGTGTTAATTCCCTGCTGCTACCGCGGCTTATCGCCTGTTTTTGGTTCGCCTCGCAGATCTGGCAGTTCATTGTGAAAGTGGTGTAGTGGTGTTTTCGTGAGTTTTTGCACGGGAACGCCTACTCTGCATCTCATTAGGGTTAGTTGGTGGTGTCACCCATGGAGATAAATTTTGAGGCAGTTATCGCGGGAATACTGGCGATGTCTGCAGTTTGCACCCGCGTTAAATCTATCTCCACTTTTGATGCGTTAAGGTGGCGATAACTCTGAGATAAGTCCTTGTGAATATGCCCCTCTGAGTGAACAGAACACCAATTTCTTTCCAGCCTAAGTTCACTCCCCAGAACAGACTAGTAAGTGCTAATAATAGCTGGACCTGATAAAATCTTATTCACCATTTCAAGTGGGCGAGTACATTTTTCGAGGCCTTCTAAAGAATATTTATATATTTAAAACGTAACTATTATACATATTTATACAAAGAAATACACATATCTAGATGCATACATATAATCAAATTAGATGTTTATATACACAGGGATAGAATGTACATTTGTGTTTGGGTATGGCGGTTATGTAGGAAAGAGCCAACTTTTGAGTAGTTTTCTGAAGATAAGACAGTTATCTGTGGTTTGTGGGTAATGAGTTCCATAGTTTGGCTGCTTGATCAGAGAAGGATGTGCCACCTATGGTTTTTTTGTTGTATGGTGGGATTTTGAGGTTAGGTGCCAATATGGACTGGAGGTTCTTTTGTTGAATGTATTTGGTGATTTTATTCCTGATGAAAGTGGTCCTGTTCCATGTATTGCTTTGTGGGTGATGCAAAGCAGCTTGAATGTGGATCTTCTGGTAACCGGTAACCAATGTAGGACCCTCAAGGCCGGGAGGATATTGGCTTGTTGCTTTGCATGTAGGAGTAGTCTGGCAGCAGAGTTCTGAAACCGTTGTATTCTTTTCTTGGTTGATAAAGATGATCCGTGGTAGAGGCCATTGGGTTTTGTAAATCATTATTCCAAACTGCTAAGTGCCCTAAAGCAAAAGTACCTTCCTCAGGAAAGGATTTCTTTCTGTCATCATTTTAGAGTCCCATCCAGTGTATCAGATATCTGCACATGTGTTTTTACCATACTGGTGGTAGATAGCATGACCGGAATTCACAGGGGCTCTTCTTGTTTAGATTTCTTAGCCCTCATTTCTTTTCTTCACTCGCAAACAGGAACATGTAAAGGTGTCAGCCGTGTGCTGCAGCTCATTCATGGAGTGAGGAAGGGAAACAGAAACATGGGAAGGGGTGCTTTCAGATAATTTCTTCTAATGGATCTGGTGGAGGAAGGAAGGAAAATATCTTTCACCCATGCATACTGACCTCCTTGCTTTCGGACAACATCCAGTTAAGGCCTTTAGGCTAGCGGGGAACCGGGCAGCTGGATTAGTGAGCCTCTTTGGCACATGTATTCATCCTTATGCCAGTATGCGATAGAGTCCTAGCAGGCCTCCGTATTTTTCCTTTCCATGCTACTTTAGAACCAGCTCACTCTATACCGTGGAATATGCACACACATTGTTAGTTACCCCAGGGAATCCTCCACATCTATCTACTCACCCAGTCTAAACTAGTTGTCTCCTACCCAGACATTGAATGTGCACACTTAAAATACCGAAATGAGCAAATAAACCAACTGAAAATAAGCATATTTACCGTTCACCTTTTAATTTAGCTGCACTAACTCTGGATGATCTGATCAGTGGGTAAAGGGCTGGGCTGCGATCCACTCCAGTTTTCCAGAAGAAATCGCTTCCTTACCTTTGGTCCGGTCCACATTTCTTCTCATCTCAAGCCCAGAGTAGGTAGTTACTGGCCCAAGGCACCAAGGTGTGTACAATAAAAGTGCTGAGCCTAATTGAAAAACAAAACATGTTTATTTTGCAAAAATAAGCAAAATAGCAATATCGCAGCACAGAGATGAAGCTTCGCCTCCCCTAAGCTAGTGAGTATATAATGCCAACTCATCCCCCAATGTCCCCACATTCATATAGTTTCTTCACTTAGGCAAGAGAAGGAAAGTTCACATGATAGAAACCAAAAGTTAAACAGTTGGAGTAAGCAGGTGCTTAGCTTTCTCATGAGCAGTGTGCAAAAGACATTGAAACTAAGATACATAAAGGGAGCCTCATCCTCTGATCAAACTGTACTTTGCATCCTCGTTTTAGTGCACCAAGTATGAAAGCAAGGCTATGGACATCCAACGCGAGAGGGCCAGAATAACTAGATGTATCATAGGTAGACAGTATGGCTGTGAGTGAAACAATATGGCAAATAGTAATGAAGCATTTAGGGTCAGATTTTTAAGCTTGATGTACAGAGTACAATCCATCAGGATGGAGGAGGACATTAGGTCCATCACCTTAATTGACTACTGCTGGCCCAGAGGTGATCTCTGTACCTTGATAGGAACCACTGTCACGGCGGTTTCTGTCGAGGTGCCAAATGTTTGGTGGACAGCCGCTACCGGTTTTGACGGCCATTCACCAAACTTTAACGAAGTATTTGTTTTTCAAAAATTACACTGAATCAAATCGATGGTCTGGAAAAACCAATGACTGGGTGAAAGATTAAGAAAGCTATCACTGATCTAGATAATGGGAAACTCCAAACATAGATGGTTTTCCCATAGAGTTTTATGCTATGTATGTAAACATCCTGGCACCTAGACTACACACTATTAATGAAGCTGCGTGCTTCCACAGTGTTTTAGCACTATTTATGAGAGAGGTGTTGATAGTTACCATTACCTTAACTTTCTTGCAATATGGAAAATGTAGCAGCTTTTAGACCACTGCCAGTGTTAAACATTTATTACAGGATCTTCAGTAAAGTGATAATGAATTGTGTGCTTAGAATATTGCCTTCGATGGTACATCAAGACTTGGTTGTAGCACCTCTTTTAAGACGACAGTTCCACGTGTTGGAGTGGACCCCCGCAATAGCTCCAGCCCTGCAGTACTTGCAGCAAACTTACAAAAAGATTTGGCACAATAGTTGGAGGTATATTTTTACAGTACTTTAAGAGATAGGGGTGAGACCATCTTGAAAAATGTGAGCTTGTCCTATACCAATCTGGCAGCCGGTGTGTGGACCGCTAAGATGATGTCTGACTTGTTCTGTATAGGTAAAGGAACAAGGCCGAGGTGTCCCCTGTTACCCCTGATACTTACTCTAGCACACCAGCATCTAGCAATCGTGATTTAGGCCTGGGAAAAGGCTAGTGGCATTCCCACTGTGGATTGGCAACACAGAATTTTACTATATGTAGACAACATACTATTGTACCTGTGAGATGGGGAAGTGGTTGGAATTATGGGGGTTTGCTGCTGTGTAAAGCTTTAAGGTTAACTGAACTAAGTGTGTGTATTTCTAATCAGGCAGTTGCAGGTTGAGATGGGGCACCACATGCTGAATTATTTTCTCAGGTGGGAACAACAAATGTTTCATTACTTGGGTGTCCGAGTGTACCGGACCACATGACTGAAAGTAATTTCGGCAAGACACTGGCTAGCCCAGGGACAACACCACATTCTGAAGGACTATGACCATCAATATATTGTGTAGGGTCGCCTTGACAAAAACAATTTTCCTACCAAGACACCTGGATTATTTTTCCACCCTATTGGTGATACTGCCTACCAGGCTATTTATGGAGCTTGTTGCTGAATTATTTGCTCTATTCTGGCATGCAGCAGACGTAGGTTAGCACTCAATAAGCCTCGGCTTCTCACTGCCTGAGAGTGGATTGGGGGTTTGCTATTTGGTGGCCTAGTTGCTATGAGAAGCCAGGTTGTTTCCATATGTACACCTGGTCAAGGTGAAATATGTCACAGCTGCTAACCTCTTAGTGGAAATACCTAACATGTTCCTGCAGCCTAGGAAGGCACGGATAACCTGTGGCAACTGCTAAAAAGGTATTGCTGGTCACGCACGTTAAGGAGATTGTCTACCGAGGCAGTATAAATCCCAATTATTGCACTTCAAGTGCTTTTTAGGTCTCGCCTGGCGTTGCAGCGCAAAGCGCTGCTCGCTCGGCGAGAGATTTTGTGAGAGAGCATATTTCAGAAGGGGGCTTGAAGCCCCCCCCTCATTTCCATTGGCTTGCATCACCGTTTATGCTAAACGGTGGCCTGCCATTGGAAATGGGGTTTTGTAGCCGCTGCCCTTTCGCGTTTTTGTCCGGCCCATCCGGACTGTCTCGTCTGCTTTGCGGCTGTCGCAAAGCATTTTCTTATCTTTGTCGGGGCCATCTGTTTTCACTCAGCCCCGACAAGCGGCTGAGTGAAAACAGATGGCGAGTGCTTGTTTAGCATTGACGGCGATGTAATGGTTTTTGCCTTTTGTGTAGAAAATTGAGCAAGTGGAGTGGTGCGTGTGTACCCATAGCTCTTGGAGGTGAAAGTTGAGAAACCTATTTTTTTTTCTCTAGTCTTCAGCGCGCAGTACAATCGTTTGTACGTCATTGTTATGGTGGCTTTTCTGGTAGCTCGATTGGTTTTGGGGCGAGTGAGTGGTGTTGGTCCGCTTTAATGGGTAGCGCTTTGTGTTTAGCCCTGTAAAATACCGTTCCAGTTAGCCCGTTTAGTGGTACTTAATTTATCGACTTTGGAAGGATGAGAGACTGAGTGGACTTTGCATGAGCTATAACTTGTAACCTCTGGTTAACACAGACGATAAGGTGATGGCTCTGTTAAAGTTGTGGCCGCCCTCACTTTCGAGTTTGCGGATACAGCTGCAGGTGAGGTTTGGAGACCAGGGACCTGCGTAATTGGGTGGCTCTGAGATCCTGACTTAGCAGGGTGAATAACTGTAACTTGCACGTCGTTGTATGTGGGGTTAAAGGTGGTAACTGTGGGCTGAATGTGCATTACTGCTCGGAGTCGTGCCTTCCCTCCCCCACATTTCTGTTTATTTAAATTACGTGATTCCCTGACAGGCGACGAGTGTGTTTGTTGGGTGGGTGGGGCCAGTCGGTGGCTTGTCCTTAAATGGTCACAACTGGTCCATGCTCTGACGTAATAAACCGGTTTGTGAAGGTGAGGCTGCCCTGCAGAAGATTGCAGGATGGCAACCCGGGGACACCACGCATGCACTCATCATGGAGGATGCCGTCTCTTGAACTAGCTTCCAAAAAGCCAAGTACTTGAACACCCCTTTGCAAACCTTCCACAGCGTCAACGGGGCCAGTTTAGTGAAGCGTAACTTCACCCTCGTTTGTAGAGCTGCCAGACTAGAAGATACTATTTATCAGGCTGTGGTGATGAGCGGGACCCCGTGAACAGGGAGGCAATCCTTAAATACACGTTGAGCTTTTGCAGCCCTGCACAGAGGTCCCATTCACTGTCAAAAGATGATATAGCAACGCCCCTTGCCGGTAGCATAGTATGTAGTGGCGCTCTTTAGGGTTAGCGCTGTACTGTCTGCATTCGCCTCTAGTCTTCCAACACCCCCTGTATGGGGCTCATACCTGAATACCCACTACTAAATTGGGGAAGGGGGAGGGGCGTGTGTATGTGAGGTATGCAGCTATTTCGCTGCCCTCGAGCTTGACCTGCGAAAGGCAACTGAATTGCCTTGTCCTGCGCATACATTTAGGCAGTCTTTTATAGCACTAATAAGCGGCCATATCTATAAAAACCTGTTTACAAAAAAAAAACTGCCATAACACTTAGTGGGTGGTCGTCTGGAAATGTTAAAGTTCATGGTAAACTGTGACGGACTTGAATAGGCGCCATATTCGGTCGCCCCCAATCGGTTGACCGCAACTCGAGAGGTACACATCGCCCATTTATTTACCTTAGTAGTTTAGCTTGACCGTGCAGTCATAAACTTGCACAACTACCCTGGTAAGTGTAGGACATTCTCGCACTCTTACCTGGCGCATTATACGCCTGCCCCAGTTCTGTTGTGTAGCCAGATCCCAAAGTCTTACCACCCACCGTGCCTGTATAGTCGGCGCGGCTCTTGTGTAGTATACTAGGTAGGAATAGTGTATATGCTTGATGCGAAGGGGTAGAAGGATTTTAATGTCACTTAAGAAGCGAGTGTGTTACTGCCACTTGGCTTACTTTACCTCCGATTAAACCCCATCTTGGGTGGGTTAGAAATGAATTGGTAATTGTTCATAGATGCCTCCTATACGTTAAGGTAAATGTATCCGTTCTCTTTGATAGTTAAATTACAAGCATTTGCAATGCAATAGGTCTCGCATTTACCCAAGTTTGAGCTATTGACATTGCAAATAACAATGCCTTTTATTTTTGTTTTCGGTTTAAAAACATAAATAAAAGGCATTGTCATTTACAATACCAATAGCTTAAACTCGCGTAACTGCGAGACCTATTGCATTGCAAATGCTTGTTAGTCTGAAAGAGATTGGGATGGTGAAATGGGAAGTCTATGGGATACCAATGGTAAAGGACCTTGAAGACTTTGCAATTTTCTAAGCTTTTTGAGCTTTTACACATGACAATGGAATTCCTGTGTGGCAATTTCTGACTTATGGAGGTCTGGTTAATATCATGCATTCATTCTGGGGAGGGAATGTGTCAACAGAATCACCCATATATAATGTTCAGCAAATATTACTCACCTTTGGGTCTGGGAGGAAGACAATGACACTATTCTACAAGATGTTCATGACCAATGTTAAGAATGATTTACTGGACTCATGGGATAAGTGGTTCCAGAAAATAGGGTAGGACTTGATAGAACCAGACTGGAAGTTGATATTGCATCACACTCCAAGAGCCTAATTATGAGTCTGGTGGTCCTCGGACCACCAGACTCGTGGTGGAGCGGAGGTGGCGGTCTTCCGACCACCACATTACTACGACCTTGTCGGTCGTGCCTCCCTGGGACTGCCGACTCCGCCAGGGAACTGCCGTTTCTTGGTGGTGGCACGGTGGTCAAGAGGCATCAATATGCTAGTTGTGACCGCTGCGGTTCCGCCAAGCATATTAGGACTTTCCTCACCGCCACTGATTTCATGGCGGCCTTTACTCAATGAAAACAGTGGCGGTGAGGAAAGAAAAGGGGCCCCACAGAGCCCCCTTGTGCCTGACTCCATGTGGATGCACCCAGTGGGGGCACAACATGTGCCCCCCTGTGTGCATGCACCCCCAGTTTCGGACTTCACAGTCCATGTTGTGCTGGAACTTCCTTTGACGTTACCATTGCGGTGCCTATTTTATAGGCACCACCGTGGGAATGGCAAAGGAAATGCCCGTGAATGACTAAAAAAGTAATTATACGGCGGGCGGTTCTCACATGGGTTTGACGGTGCGGTGGCAGGACGGTCTCGCCGCCGCACCGACAAACTCGGAATTGGGCCCTTAGAGTGTACAGAAACATACGATTCGAAATGCAGAAATTTTATTTTTTGCGTAGAACATACCTTACTCCTAAATAGCTGTCCAGCGCGTACCATGCTGTATTGCCCAAATGCCGAGAGGCAGACGTTTATCACATGGTCTGGTCCTACCAAAACATAGCTGAATTTTGAGGGAAGTTTGCCTGAAAGTTAGAAAACATGCTGAGTAGATCTGAGACTTTAAAACCAGAAACTTGAAACCTGTCTCTTAGGTCTAATGGCTCAACCTAGGAAAAAGACGCCTGGCAATAGGATCTTGGACCTGGCCCTGGCGTTATCCAAAAGGTGTTTAGCACTGACTTGGAAATCTATTAAATCCCCGGATTTTTGATGCAGTAGTTTGGAAGGCTCACATACTAGGCTAAAATTGAGGGAGAAGCTCTCGACTTTGACAAATGTAAAGGAAGGTCAGAGCAGATGCCATTGTGGCCTGAGAAGAGACAATATTATCTTTTAAGAATGGGCCTTATGATGACCAGCCACACTGAACTCTGCGCCTATGTACAAAATGCCTCAAAATTAGAATCAGTTGCATTATATCGCAGTGCTGCTGGAATAATTTTCTGAGTAGGGGTTCTGGTATCAATATGACATCACCAAAGTCACAGGGATTGTGAAAAATCCAAGCGTCACACAAAGAACAAGTACAGCAAATAAACTACTCCAGTTCAACAGGAGAGT
This sequence comes from Calotriton arnoldi, assembly GCA_963921515.1. Lineage (NCBI taxonomy): Eukaryota > Metazoa > Chordata > Amphibia > Caudata > Salamandridae > Calotriton > Calotriton arnoldi. The sequence continues at coordinate 101,841 of CAWUFW010019117.1, read as the reverse complement.
GGTAAGGGTGTGGTATGTAGCCAGTGGTGTATTTTGGAGCACACTGTTGCAAATACATTACTAAAGCTTGGGGTGGTAGCGCATTGTCATTTATAGAAAGCATTTTTTCAGTTGTCATGGCAAAAAAAATCACACTGACGTAGTTTCACTGATAAAACTATAAAATTATAAAGTGCACAAACGAAAATGTGTGGAAAGCAAGTTTTAGCAAATATTTATCATCTGCACATCACCAGTGACTTTGTTTGCTTGGAGCCTATTCATTCTTTGTTTTCATCACACTTCACAATTACAAAAATTACAGAATGACATTTGTGCTTTCCTAACTTCTGATATGTTTTGAAATATGTATACAGTTCATTTTTAGGTATTTAAATTTTGTTGTGTTATAAACGTTATAAAGAACTGACATCCTACAGCCTTTCCATTTACACTCCCTCTGTCCAGCAAGATTGTCAGATAGTTTGCTTTACAAAATGCTCCAACTATAGAAAAACAAACACCAGTCTCCATTTGAAAAAGAATAAGCAACAGTTTGTCAGAAAACATAGCCTGAGATTTGACCTCTGTCATCTAAAAAAAATATTTTATTGAGTTTTATACATAGATATGCATCATGACAAACCATCCCAACTTCAAGAGGCATGTTGTCAAGCTTCTGCACGTTATTGTCCAATCCCCATAAAAAGGTTGAGAGCTGGACAGTGTGTCCAAGAATAATGGTACATGGTAAATACTAACCCATTGTCTCCCCCCTCACAGACCCATCGGTTCTCCCCTGGCCTGCTACTTTTGGTCTCTCGCCAATACCAGTTAAGTCACCTTGTTTACAGTTGTCCATGGGCCCCATATCTTGTCAAATTTACGTGGACATCCCCTTGCTTGATATACTAGCTTCTCAGCTCTCATGCACCAGCCCATGTTATCTTCCCATTTTCACAGGGACAGTAACATTTTTCCTCCAATATTTAATCAGATCTCTTTGTACTACCATCATGGCCACATTACAAAAAAGCAGAGTAGCAATCACGAAATTGGCTCCTCATTTATCTAAGGAGAACAATTGCGAGGTGAGCGTCAATTGGCGGTCTAACACCTCTGAAATTCTACTGCCCACCTTCTCCCAGTATTCTGAACTGGCAGGCACACCCAAATCGTATGGATCAGAGTGCCTCTCCCATGGCAGCCCCTCAAACAGTGATAATTTCAATCCTCCCCATCCAGAATAGCTGGGTTCTAGTGTAGTATGCCCTTGGAAGTAGCTTTAGCTGAATTAATTGGAAACCTGCCCTGATTGTTACTTCTCCTGGATATCGACATGCCATTCCCCAGTCCTCATCTTCAAGTATGCCCAGGTCCCCCTCCCACTTCTCTCTCAGTCTGTCAAACAGTGGGAAACTATTCTGGAGGAGGGTGGAGTAAATCTGGGATATATCATGCCTCTTTGGTTTTGGGAACCACCCATAGGTTGCTTAAGTGATCTGACTCCCATAGTGGGATTTCTAACCTCAGTTTGCCTTGCCACCCTAGGGCTCAGGTAGCTTGTTTCCTTATCTTCACCACTGTGGCCCTCGACAGGGGCAGGGGTCCCAATACCTTCCGCCTATATAACTGCCGAGCATAGCACTCAGGTTCCATTGCTCTCCTATCTGCCATCAATGAGGGCTCTTGATGGATCGAGAAAACCCAGTTGTTAATCACCAACAGTTGCGTGGCCCAGTAATATAGACAAAGATTCTGGAGAGCTATTCCCCCCTCTGTGGGAAGTCTAGCCAAAGTTATCAGGGCAATTCTGGGTGTCCCCATACCAGAGCAATACTTGTTTTACCTCATCCACTGCATAAACAAATGTAACTGGGACCTCACAGGGAGTGTTTTACAGTACGTACAAGAAAATGGGTAAGTAAATCATCTTTTAAAGAGCTGCCAGTCCTAATAAACAAAGTGGGAGTTTCCTCCACTGTCCTGCATCATTCCTTTAACCATATAGGACCTTAATCAGAGTTTTCTGGAGAAATAAGTCTTGGTCTTCAGTTACGAAGATCCCCAGATACATAAAAACCCTGGGTATCCCACCTTGGGGGGAGGGGGTAGTTCCATTCCCGTCCTAGCTCATCCCCAGAGAGCGTAAATGGAGCAGGCCATTTGATATGGATCCGAGCAAAGGATCCAAAAATTTCAAGAATATGTAACGCTCTTGGTATGGAGCACTTTGGGCCCGCTAGATACAGTAAGATATAATTTGCCTAAAGTGAAATGACGTCCTTCCAATCTGAGTCCCAGGAAGGACGGATCCATGTGGCCAGTGGTTCAAGCAACAATGCAAAGAGCAGGGGAAATAATGGGCAGCCCTATCTGGTGCCACTATGTAGCCTGAATTCCCTTGACAAATTAAAAAACAACAGATGATGGACAGAATGCTGAACCAATCAAACATTCACCCCCGATTACAGATCTGGGTTGAATCCATCGTTTTGTTTGCATGCCATGCCATTCCAGTTTAGACCCAGCCTTATGCAAATCAGTCTTGACCCTGTGCCCCATGGCAACAGTCCAGCCCAAACTGCCAGGTCAGGTCCTGCCTGGCCCAGAAACAAGCATCCTGGTACCTGTTTCGGGTTTCACCCCTCATCAGCCAGGCTAGCTTGAATCTGGTGGCGTAGCGAGCACAATATCCACATCTGGGCATACCCTTCCCACCTAGGGTGACAAATGAAAAACAACAGATGATGGACAGAATGTTGAACCAATCAAACATTCACCCCCAATCACAGATCTGGGTTAAATCCATCGTTTTCTTTGCATGCCACGCCATTCCAGTTTAGACCCAGCCATATGCAAATCAGTCTTCACCTTGTGCCCCATGGGAACAGTCCAGCCCAAACTGACAGGTCAGGTCCTGCCTGGACCAGAAACAAACATCCTGGTATCAGTTTCGGTGTTTCACCCCTCATCAGCCAGGCTACCTTGAATCTGGTGGTGTATCGAGCACGGGATCCACGTCTGGGCATACCCTTCCCACTTAGGGCGACAGATGAAAAACAACAGATGATGGACAGAATGCTGAACCAATCAAACATTCACCCCCAATCACAGATCTGGGTTAAATCCATCGGTTTTTTTTGCATGCCGCGCCATTCCAGTTTAGACCCAGCCATATGCAAATCAGTCTTGACCCTGTGCCCCATGGGAACAGTCCAGCCCAAACTGCCAGGTCAGGTCCTGCCTGGACCAAAAACAAGCATCCTGGTACCGGTTTCGAGGTTTCACCCCTCATCAGCCAGGCTAGCTTGAATCTGGTGGCGTAGCGAGCACAGGATCCTCATCTGGGCATACCCTTCCCACTTAAGGTGACAAATGAAAAACAACAGATGATGGACAGTTCCCTTTTTGCAGTTCCCTTTTCCATTAAGCTCCCAGATACCTCTTCCACTAGACCAACTTTACAGCCTAAAACTCGGAATTGGTCCAAACTTAATATGCCTTCTCTAAACAAAGTGCTTCGGGACAATATTCCTGTTCTCGATTCTTCTCCTGACCAAGCTCAACTTAGTATGCACTCTTGGCTCTCTGCAGCCACTGACGCTGTTTTACCGCTTGTCTCTAAACCTCAGTTTAGGACACATCACCCTGCTCCTTGGTTTACCGATTCTCATAAACAAGAGAAAAAGCGCTGTAAAACGTTAGAAAGGCAATGGAGGAAACAATATCTGTCTGGTGCCAAGCTGGAGTACTTGGGAGCATTAAAGAAATACCACGCTCTATGCAGATCAGCACGTGCTGCCTTTTTCATAGATAAGATTTCTTGCTCCCAGCACTGCCAGAAAACTCTGTTTAAGGTGGTTAATCAACTCTCTGCCGCCAGTGCGTTTCTGCCTCCTCCTTCGCTCACTCAACCTCAATGTGATGAGTTAGCATTGATCTTTACAACAAAGTCAAGTCCATTCACGCCCAACTCGCGGTGGATGTTATTCAACAAGGGAATATAACGCTTCCTGCTGGTTTCTTGGCAGGTTCCCCGGAATTTTCTTCCCAGACCTCTGCGTCTGAGCACTCTGAACAGATCAGCTCTTGGCCTCTTATGGATTTGCATTCCTTGAAGTTGTCATTGAGCTCTATCAATTCTGGCTCTCCTGATGATCCTCTCCCCCCTTCTAAACTCAGTTGTTTGGACGACACAGTCCTTTCTGTGATCCTTAATTTACTTAACAATTCTTTAAGTACAGGTTTGGTACCGAAGGGGTGGAAGCATGCTCTTGTCCTTCCTTTATTAAAAAAGGAAGGTCTTGACCTGCTTTGATGGTCCAATTTTTGTCCTATTTCTCTTCTTTCTGTGTTTTCTAAAATTTTGGAACAGCACATGAATACCTTACTTTCCTCTTTTGTTACGACATCCAATCTGTTACATCCATCTCAGTCTGGATTCAGACATGGCCACAGTACTGAGTCTGCTCTCCTCGGGGTCACTGAGCACCTCAGATTACAACTTGACTCCGGGGGCACCTCTGCGCTCATCCTGTTGGATTTGAGCGCGGCGTTTGATACGGTGTCTCATTCCATTGTGGACTTGGCTCTGAAGTGGCTGAGGTCTTTCCTTACTGACCGTACCTTTCAGGTCTTCTCTAACAAAGTGAGATCGCACACGTTAGAGTTAACCTCTGGAGTTCCTCAGGGCTCTATTTTGAGCCCCTTACTTTTTAATATTTATGTTCGCCCCTTGGCCGACATTGCGGAGAAGTCAGGTCTGACTATCTTCTCCTATGCTGATGATACCCAGATTGTCTTCTCCCTTTCCGCTGCTCAGCACCAGGATCCTTCCTTATTGCAGCTTGGCCTGAGGAATGTTTAATCTTGGCTGACCAGTAATGCCCTGAAGCTTAACAGTTCTAAAACTGAGGTGCTCATTCTGGGCAATAACCTTGAGCTGTGGGGTATTAAACAATGGCCTGAGGATTTGGCCCCGGTGCCTGTCCCTATCCTCAAAGTTAAGAACCTGGGCTTTATTATTGATCAAAAGCTCTCCCTTAAACCTCAGGTCTCCAGGGTAGCCTCATCCTGCTTTGCTGCTCTCAGATGGATTAAAAAAATCCTCTGGTTAATCCCACTGGCAGCGCAGAGAACGGTTATGCAGGCTCTGGTGATATCCAGGTTGGACTACAGCAACGTCCTGTATTTGGGCGCTGATAAAGCCTCTTTACATCAGCTACAGGTCATTCAGAATGCTGCTGCTTGCCTTCTTTTCCACCTGCCAAGATCTGCCTCTGCTTCTCCTCTGCTCCACCAACTTCACTGGCTTAAAATCAATAAGCGTATTAAGTTCAAGACCCTCTGCTACATGTTTCGTGCCAAATGGGGCCTTGCTCCTTCCTACATTCAAAACCTACTCACACCTTATGTTCCTGCTCGACAGCTGCACTCTTCCAGCCTTTCATTGTTTTCAGTTCCCAGGTTCCGGCTTGTCCGTATGAGGGGTGGCTTTCTCTCCTGTCTTGGCCCCTGGCTCTGGAATGCCCTTCCGATTGACCTTAGAAACTGTCAGTCCCTGCTGGCCTTCCGTAAGAGTTTAAAGACGCTGCTGCTTAGTGACTTGGTTTGATTTCTCTTTTCTTTTTCCTTGGTGATTGTAGGAGAGTAGGATCTGCTTCACATGGGTACCCCCACTTTTTGCTGATGCTTCACTGTTTTTCGACTTTAGTCTGGCTGGGGCCCTGCTAATCAGAACCCCAGCCTAGCTGCTTCCTCTCTAAAATGGTTTCCATGTGCCTTAGGCACATCTCTGATTGGAATCTGGAGTGCCCTTATAAGTCCCTAGTATATGGTATACTATGTACCCAGGGCATAGGTACCTCAGAGGCCTACCAGGGGCTGCAGCATGTATTGTGCCACCCCTGGAAGGCCATCCAAAATGACACCACAGGTCTGCTACTGCAGCCTGGGTAAGGTGGTGCATGCACCCTTACAGTGGTATAGGCTACCTATATCACTACCATTGCACACACATATAAACCTATAAGTCACTCCTATGGCAGGCCTTACCAATCCTGAAGGCAGAGTGCTTGGTTTTTATGTGAGAGGGTGCCCCTGCATGAGCAGAGCCCCTCTACAGCATTCGGAGTCCCTCCTCTGATGCTGTTTGTGGTACAGCCTGACCATATACTCTTAAGTGCATTATATCCTCGCGGTACAATGCTAACTTTGGACTGGCTGCACCAAAACATGTCGTGTTTGGTGTCAAACATCTTGGAATACTACCCCCCGCCAGTCCTTGCGGCGGGGGTAGCATTCCACCCTTCTAGAGGGAGAGACATGTACACACCGGGCTACCCGGTAACTTCTTTCCAGAGCCCTGGCATCACAAAATGGATGCCGCTGCCACAGACACGGGTCTGGCCTCCTGCTGCTGACTGAAACTCCGGCAGGGGAGGCCTGGACAATAGGTTTCGTGTCGAAAGGAGGTGTAACCACCTCCCCAGACAGGATAGTGTGTATTGGGGCTGGGCGGGAGCACCCTCTGGTGCTTTGAAGTCCTGCACTGGGGGCACATTTGGTGTCCCTGTGCATATGCCAGTTCAAACCGGTTGCAGGGGCTACCTGCCCCTGTTCTGGTGTGAAACTGGACAAAGGGAATGGGTGTAACCACCCCTCTTCCCTGACCCTCCCATAGGTGGGTCCCCAGAGTATGTCCAACCCCCTAACTTAGTATAAGTATGGGACCCCAGTCCTTAGCACTTTAGATTTACCTGGATGAAACTCTGATACAGAATCCTACTTTAAGATTAGAGGACTGAAGAATCTCCCTTGGGGTCAAGGAGTGACTCCCCTGCTTGGCAGGCACCTAAGAAGCAATTGTCCGGTCTGCATCGCCAAAGCTCCCGCCGGACGCCAAAGTCTTTGCATCACCAGAGGTAGATTTACAGACTTCTCCGAAGCTGCCCTGAGTCCCCAGCAAAGCTGAGGCCCATAGCTGTCGTGGGTAACGTGAAACCGTGACCCCTGGACACCGAGAACATTTGCAAGTGCATCCTCTTCCTGGTATCCCACGAAGTTGTACTTTGGGCTCCGAGTAGCCCCTGCCTCCAGCACCGACTGCATCGAAGATCACTGGCCTCCACTTCACGAGTGTCCTGTGAGCCAGCTCTAAGTGTGTTCACTTGAGGCTCCTTTGCGGTCGCTAGTCCGTTGGCTAGTGGGCCCTCCCGAAGGCAACTCTTCTTCTGCTTGGGCTTCCCTGGTTGCTCCAGACATGCCCTGACTTACCCTTGCTGGGTGAGTCCCTCAGACCTTGCTGGTCTGTACCACCGTCCTTCTTCTATTTCTACGTGACTTGCCGTTGCCAAGGCTTGTTGGGTCCAATCCGGTCGCCGACACCCCTGCAATCGACAGACATCATGGAACAGCTCGAATCCAGCTCCTGGTTGTCGTCGACACCTCTTGGACCTCGTGGCTGAAGAGTCAAGACGACCATCAACCTACCTGAAGCACCCGACATCGGTGGGCATCTGCTCATCGCCTTCCTGGTCACTGGCTAGTGACCCAGACTCTGTCCCCTCTGCTTTCAGGTTCTTCAGATCTTCGATCCACCTTTGGATCCACCCGAACACTTTCGACTTGGTCGCCAGCAGCACTTTGCAGCAGATCGCCATTGAAAACGACGACGAAACCCGACCCCGAAAGACACCATGGCACCCGGCTTCCCTGGGTGAGGTAACTTGAGTACTCCGGTGCTCCCGTGGGTATAGACTCTAGAACAACCTAGTTCTAAAGGGGTTTGCTCCAAGTCCTCCTCTAAGAGTCCTTTTTCTTTAAAACTCCAACCGCGACATTCCCCATAGAAGTCAACGGCGGCTCGCAGCTGTGTCTCACACTGCACGCGTCCCCCATGGGTCCCCTGTGTCACTACCTTGGGTGGTTCCTTGAGGGCCAAGCACTTCTACAGGCTCTAGGCCTTGTGTCTAGCTCAGTCGTGGTTCTTATACCACTTTATTGGTATATGGTTTGGTACGCCCTAGGGCTCAAACGTGTATTTGTGCTATTACTGTTGATAACTAACTTATAACTTATGTACTTCGAACTCTAGCCTCATAAAGAGACTAGAGGGGTGTGTTTAGCAATAAATACATATATTTTGAATATATACCTGGTGTGGTCCTCTTTCATTTGGTCACTCAAGAGATTATAGACTGGTAAAACAAGCTGCTTTACATTCCTTCAAGACTTAGCCTGAAGGCTACTCTCCATAGCTACCACTAGGATAGCTTTCAATAAAGGTTGTCTTTAACCTATCTCCAATAAGGGGTTGTTTGGACTGGTGCAAGGTGCCCACTATAATTAGTGGACAGCATATACCAGGCCAACTTCTCACAGTGATCTCTGCCCTTCTGTCTTTGTCTAGCTGTGTCGGCCTCCACATGTCTCACGCCGGGAGACCCTGTCGGGTAGCTGTGCGCTTTATAAGTGTAATAATAATAATAATAATAATAATGGACAGAATGCTGAACCAATCAAACATTCAGCCCCAATCACAGATCTGAGTTAAATCCATCGTTTTTTTTTGCATGCCACGCCATTCCAGGTTAGACCCAGCCATATGCAAATCAGTCTTGACCCTGTGCCCCATGGGAACAGTCCAGCCCGAACTGCCAGGACAGGTCCTCCCTGGACTAGAAACAAGCATCCTGGGACTGGGTTCGGGGTTTCAACCCTCATCAGCCAGGCTAGCTTGAATCTGGTGGCGTAGCAAGCATGGGACCCACATCTGGGCATACCCTTCCCCCTTAGGGTGACAAATGCAAAAACAACAGATGATGGATGGATGCTGAACCAATCAAACATTCACCCCAGTCAGAAATCTGGGTTAAATTCATCATTTGTTTTGCACGCCATTCCCATTTAGACCCAAGCTATATGCAAATCAGTCTTGACCCTGTGCCCCATGGAAACAGTCCAGCCCGAACTGCCAGGCCAGGTCCTTCTTGGACCAGAAACAAGCATCCTGGGACCTGTATCGGGGTTTCACCCCTCATCAGCCAAGCTAGATTGAATCTGGTGGTGTAGGGAGCACAGGACCCACATCTGGGCATACGCTTCCCACTTAGGGCGACAAATGCAAAAGCAACAGATGATTGACGGAATGCTGAACCAATCAAACATTCACCACCAATCACAGATCTGGGTTAAATCCATCGGTTTTTATGCATGCCACGCCATTACAGTTTAGACCCAGACATATGCAAATCAGTCTTGACCCCGTGCCCCATGGGAGCAATCCAGTCCAAACTGCCAGGTCAGGTCCTGCCTGGACCAGAAACAAGCATCCTGGTACCGGTTTCGGGGTTTCACCCCTCATCAGCCACGGCTAGATTGAATCTGGTGGTGTATCGAGCACAGGGCCCACATCTGGGCATACCCTTCCCACTTAGGGTGACAAATGAAAAAACAACATGATGGATGGAATACTGAACCAATCAAACATTCACCCCCAGTCACAGATATGGGTTAAATCCATCATTTTTTGCATTCCACGCCATTCCAGTTTAGACCCAGCCATATGCAAATCAGTCTTGACCTCGTGCCCCATGGGAACAGTCCAGCCCGAACTGCCAGGACAGGTCCTCCCTGGACTAGAAACAAGCATCCTGGGACCGGTTTCAGGGTTTCACCCCTCATCAGCCAGGCTAGCTTGAATCTGGTGGCGTAGCAAGCACGGGACCCACATCTGGGCATACCCTTCCCACTTAGGGTGACAAATGCAAAAACAACAGATGATGGACTGAATGCTGAACCAATCAAACATTCACCCCAGTCACAGATCTGGGTCAAAGTCATCGTTTTTTTGCACGCCATTCCCGTTTAGACCCAAGCTATATGCAAATCAGTCTTGACCCTGTGCCCCATGGGAACAGTCCAGCCCGAACTGCCAGGCCAGGTCCTTCCTGGACCAGAAACAAGCATCCTGAGACCTGTATCGGGGTTTCACCCCTCATCAGCCAGGCTAGCTTGAATCTGGTGGCGTAGCAAGCACGGGACCCACATCTGGGCATACCCTTCCCACTTAGGGTGACAAATGCAAAAACAACAGATGATGGACGGAATGCTGAACCAATCAAACATTCACCCCAGTCACAGATCTGGGTTAACTTCATCGTTTTTTTTGCACGCCATTCCCGTTTAGACCCAAGCTATATGCAAATCAGTCTTGACCTTGTGCCCCATGGGAACAGTCCAGCCCAAACTGCCAGGTCAGGTCCTGCCTGGACCAGAAACAAGCATCCTGGTACCGGTTTCGGAGTTTCACCCCTCATCAGCCACGGCTAGCTTGACTCTGGTCGCGTAGCGAGCACAGGACCCACGTCTGGGCATACCCTTCCCACTTAGGGTGACAAATGAATGAAAAAAACAGCAGATGATGGATGGAACACTGAACCAATCAAACATTCACCCCCAGTCACAGATCTGGGTTAAATCCATCATTTTGTTGCATGCCACGTCATTCCAGTTTAGACCCAGCCATATGCAAATCAGTCTTGACCTCGTGCCCCATGGGAACAGTCTAGCCCGAACTGCCAGGACAGGTCCACCCTGGACTAGAAACAAGCATCCTGGGACTGGTTTCGGGGTTTCACCCCTCATCAGCCAGGGTAGCTTGAATCTGGTGGCATAGAAAGCACAGGGCCCGCATTTGGGCATACCCTTCCCACTTAGGGTGACAAATGCAAAAACAACAGATGATGGACGGAATGCTGAACCAATCAAACATTCACCCCAGTCACAGATCTGGGTTAAATTCATCAGTTTTTTTGCACAGCATTACAGTTTAGACCAAAGCTATATGCAAATGAGTCTTGACCCTGTGCCCCATGGGAACAGTCCAGCCCGAACTGCCAGGCCAGGTCCTTCCTGGACCAGAAACAAGCATCCTGGGACCTGTATCTGTGTTTCACCCCTCATCAGCCAGGCTAGATTAAATCTGGTGGCGTAGCGAGCACAGAACCCACATCTGGGCATACCCTTCCCACTTAGGGCGACAAATGCGAAAACAACAGATGATGGACGGAATGCTGAACCAATCAAACATTCACCCTCAGTCACATATCTGGGTTAAATCCATCGATTTTTTGCACACCATGCCTCGACAACACCCAGTGGACCTTGACCCTGGCTATGGGGTCCCTCCACAGCAGTCTCACCCAGAACAGAAAACTCAGGCTGAAACCCATCTTTTGTATGATGGCTAGCATGTAAGGCCATTTTAGGGAATCAAATGCTTTTTCAGCATCTAGGGCTAGCAGGATAGCTGGTTTGCCTAAGTTATTCCTGCATGCCAGACACCCTGCCAACCAACTCAGATTGTTCCTTGTTGCCCTGTATGGAATGAAACCCAATTGGTCCAGAGCCACCATGCAGTCTGCCACCAGAATCAGGCGGTTCACTAGTGCCTTTGCCAATATTTTGTTTCCACATTCAGCAATGATATTGGACTGTATGAAGCATAGTCCTCGGGTTCTTTCCCCATTTTATGAATCAAAACGATCATCGCCTTCCTAAGGTTTCTCAGGAGTGTACCAATCTCTATGATGATTTCAAATATGATTGAATGGTGTTTGAAAAATAATATTTTTTTCTTTAACAATGAAATATTTGAGCAACAGCGTGGGGCAGCTATGGGAACCTATTTCGTCCCCAGCTAATCGAGTTTGCATATGGGCTGATGGGTGGAGCAGGTTCTCAAAGGTTCCCACTTGAAAAATAGATGGATAACCTCATACTCTGAGTCCACATTATAGATGATTTTTTTTTATTTTGAAAGGGGACCAAATGTCAGCTAACTATTTTGTGTCTGAAATGAATGAGGATGATTTAAACCTGAAGTTCACTAGTACAGTTAGTGACATGGAAGTGGAATTTTTGGACGTGAAATTAATTGTCGATCAAAATAAGTTGGCTTCGACACTCTTCAGAAAACGGAGTGTAGGTAATAGCACTTTGAATGTTGATAGCTTTCATCCTACTCCTTTCAAAGAGAGTATACCCTATGTGGAACGTTTAAAAGGCAAAAGAATTTGCAGTACCGCAGATGACTTTGAGAAAACTCAAGAAGTTATAATCAAGAGATTAGAGGTAATGGAATAAAGTAGCAAAACACTTGAGACTGCCAAAGGTCGAGTTCCAATGGTCAGAAGGAAAGATGCATTATTTAAGAACATTAAAAAACAACCCTAGGGGGATGTGTAGATTCATTACTACATTCCACACTAAGTTTGGTATTGTTAGATCTATACTAAATAAACACTGGCACCTAATTAGGAGTGACCCTCTGATTGGCAATGTTATATCCAGAAGACCACCCATCACTTTCATGAGAGCAAAATCTATGAGAGATGTTCTGGTGAGAAGTTATGTGAGAACTGAAAAACAATCCTGATTAAAACCCAAAGATGGATTTACTAGGTGTAGTAATGGTGAGAGTATAATAGAGATAACAATGCAAGGTAAGAACCCCAAGAAGATTAGGGGACATTATACTTGTAAAAGTGACCACCTGATCTATATTTTGAAATGTACATGCCTCACAATTTATGTAGGTAGTACTGCCTTACCTGTTCATAAAATAATTCTACAACATCTTAGAGCTAGTAGGGGGGGCGTGGCTTAGCCGAGGATCATGGCGGACGCGTGAGCCAAGAGCTCCGCATCAGCCCGTTCTTTTATCCTCGTAAATTGTACAGCCGGGGCTGATTTGCAAGATTTCGGCGGTCCCTGGGGGCCCAGGGGCTGCGGGGCATACCCGGACGGTAAACTGGGGCTGGTCGGAGATGCCGGTCGAGAGCAGCAGCCCGCTGCAAGGTGTGCGTGGCTGAGGTTGGTGTCATGGCGGCCATGAGAGCGATCGAGAGGCCCGGGCACCCCTCCATGTATGGCGCTGCGGAGTTTGAGGCCTGAGAAACACCCAGAGGGGCGAGAGGCACTGCTGGGCTCCCCGCGAGCGGAGTGGGTGCGGCGGCTGGAGAGGCGAGACCCGAGCGCCGCTGTGGCAAGGTGTGCAGACCCCATTGGTGGTGACGGCGATCGGGCAGGCAGCACCGCGGGCGCGCAGTGCTGCAAGACGGCGGAGTTGCAGCACCGTCTGTGAATCGAGGTTGCTGTCTGGCCCTGCGGTAAGGATTGATTACGCCAGAGGGAAGCGGCCGCATCAGGGGTTCTGGCCGGTGGTGGCTGATTAGCTGAAGTGCGTTTGGGGCCTGGAGGCTCCTCTACAGGTGGAGCCTGGCGAGGCTATCTGGCAGGCGTCATCGGGCGCTGCGGTGGCCCACCTGTCCTCAATTGAAGCCGCGGTCGGACTGAGCAGCAGGAGATCGGCCGGACTGAAACACTGCTGGCCTTGGGACTGAGTAGAGGCAACGCCGACTGTGAGGCCAGGGTGAGCTTGAATATTCCCCCGGTTACCTTCTCCAGCCGAGACCACGGAGAGTTGGACTTGAGCGATAGACCGCCGCCGCCCCCCCCCTTTTTTTTGCTTTGTGGGTTCACATCTGGGAGTGTGGCGGTGATCCCCATGCGCTGGACAGTGGGCGCACACTCGACGCCCATTGGGATCCTTCCGGGGGGCTGGGGCGGACGCCGCCCCGGGGGGGCCATCCACCTGTGAGCTGCTGAGCGCCTAGCAGAGCAGAGCCTTGGCGCTGGGGTGCTTCCTGCAGGCCCTGTCTGCCTGCTGGGACCTGGGAGGTGCCTGTACGCCCCAGGACGGAGCCAGAGTGGAGCCGGGCTGCAGTCGCGCACCTGGGCCGGGGTGCGGCCGGAGGAGTGCCTGAACGGTCTGTGGGGCATTGCCGAGAGTACAACGAGGGAGGCAGCCTGCAGTGAAAATAAGCAGGATCACCAGGTGGCGTGCACTGGGGGGGACACCAAGGTGGATGATCCAGCACACTGGTGGAGCCTGTGGACTGAGGGACCGGGCCGAACACAGGTGGCTTGGCAGGACCATTACAGTGGTGCTTGAGTGGGGCTGCTGGCCCTGAGGCTGGCCTGAAGGAGGTGCGACATACAAGGCCCGGGACGCGTGGCACGACCTTCGGGAAGTGAGGAGGTGATCCAGGCGGTTGGGACCGGCAGACTGCTGCGCTGACTGAACTGTGGTGTGGGTCAGTCCGGGCCTCTCGCTGGCCCCCGTCCCCGGGGAGCCCTGAACTCACTACGCCCTGTCGGGCGGAGGCAACGCTTTGGCCTAGTGAACATTTGGCGCTATCGGCAAGACTAGAGGCCGCCAGATCGGGACTCTCCAAGACCCGGAAGACAGTGCTCAGGAACAGTCACAGGCCACTCAGGAAGACCCGGTACAACAACAACTTAGTAAAATATTGGAGGCCATAGCAGACACGAAGGCCACCCTCCATCAGGATATCAGCACTGTTGCGGTGGGGCTTGGCCTGCTACGAGAAGAACACAAGAAACTGTCGGAGCGGGTTAAAGAGACTGAGTCCCATGTTACGGAGCTGGTGCCGGCGCAAAAGGTGCTGGAGCAGCAGATGGGGGCCCTTACGGACAGGGTGTGTCTGTTGGAACGTAGGGCTGAAGATGCGGAAGGGCGCAACAGGAGAAACAATATACGTGTCCTGGGCCTGCCGGAAGGGACGGAGGGAGGCGACATGGTGTCCTACTTGGAGCGCTGGTTCAGGAGTGCGGTGGCACCCGAGGGTCTGTCTGCCTTTTACACCCTGGAAAGGGCCCATAGAGTGCCTGCCAGGCTGCTGGCCCCGGGGAGACCCCCGAGACCTGTGGTGGCCCGCCTGCTTCACTTTCGGGACAGAGACCTCCTCCTGCAAAAGGCGAGAGCAGCAGGCCCCTTCATTGTAGACAACAGCAAGGTCTCTCTTTTTCCGGACTACACGCTGGAGATACAGAAGAGGCGGACCTCCTATCTGGAGGTCAAGAAGGCATTGAGAGAGGAGGGACTCCAATACTCTCTGATGTTCCCGGCTCGACTACGTATAATGTTGGAGGGGAACACTCAGTACTTTGATTGTCCCAAAGAGGCCTGGGACTGGCTGGAGGCCTACAAGGGCGAGACACCACGAAACCGGAAATCTGGAGCCACCGAGTGGAAGACTTCAGACACTGGGAAACGCCAGAGATGCCAAACTCGTAGGGGGAACCCGAAGAAACCATCCTTGTCCCAAACCGAGAAGGAGAGAGCTGAGGCGCTGCAGGCTGTGGCGGCACTGATGCAGGGTCGGAGCCATGCCCTGGGGGCGGAGGCTGGCTCTGCAAGAGAGACGGAGGACAACGAAACAGACACTTCCCACAGCGATAGTGTGAAGATGCCAGTGGTGACTCCAAACACTGCGGATGATATAATTTAATATACTTGGTAACCTAAGGTAACTGACACTTAAACGGGTGTTGAACTACACACGGCTGCTCCAAGCCCGAGCTGCTCCTTCCATATATGGGGCTGATGCACTCTGCTTGGTCAGAGCGTCTTTTGTTGACTTTGCTTGCCTGACCCCGGTTGAGGGCCATATTAGGTTAGGGCCTCACTTAGTATTACACTGTTACACATGATGTTTGGGCGGCCGACCGTTGTCGGACTGCCCTGGCTGGGGGAGTTCACCACTGCATGGGTCCGTTTGTTGGGGGTTTTCTTTTGGTTTTTAATGCTAGCAGAGGGGTGGAAGAACACGAGATTCGGGGGGGGTTGTGGGGGGGGCCCATTTTGGGCCATTGCTTGGTGCCACCCACCATAATGGCTGAAGCTCGTAGTGTTATTCGGTTCCTAACATGGAACATCAGGGGCATGGGGTCCATTGCAAAACGTCATAATATATACTCGTACCTGAGGCGTAGGGACATCCATATAGCGTTCCTCCAGGAAACCCACTTGAATAGTGAGGAAGCTGGGAAGTTGAAACGTCGATGGAGGGGCCAGGTTTACGCGACCACCAGCTCGGCCTTTGCAAGGGGGGTGCTGATCTGGGTCAGGCCGGGGGTCCTGTTTGCTATCGAGCAGACGCGGCTGGATGCAGACAGCCGTTACGTGCTGGTCACGGGAAGACTGGCGGGCCAGGAGGTCACCCTAGGTAACATTTATGCTCCTAACCAGGACCAGGTTGGCTTCCTGGATTCCCTTTCTGCTGTAATTGCCGATAGCCTGCGGGGCAGCCTGATCCTTGGGGGGGGGACTTTAACTGTGTCACAGATGTGGTGGCCGACCGGTCGCACCCTCCCTTAATGGGGTCTCAGTCGCGCTGCACAGCCTAGGGGTCTTGTGCATGGATTTCTCACTGGGGTCTTGAAGACACCTGGAGGCTACAACACAACAACCATAGGGAGTTCTCCTTTTTCTCACCAATACACCAAGTACACACACGACTGGATACATTTCTGTGCTCTCCCGCCTTTAATGGCTCTATCAAACATACTGAGTATCTAGGACGCACATTGTCGGATCATAGCCCATTAATAATGATACATCAACCCCTGGGTCGGTGCCCCACATGGAAGCTTAACCCAGCACTGCTGGAGGACATTCCCTTTCGTACATCTTTGCACACGCTTTTAGACACCTACTTCCCCATTAATGTTAATACAGCATCCTCTTCCCAGGTGGAGTGGGAGGCATTTAAGGTGGTGGCGCAGGGCTACTGTTGGGACAGGCGACAGGAGCACGTCGGGAGCTCCGTCGGGAAATCTTGAACCTGGAGGGATACATCCGCTGCCTTGATAACGCTCAGGGCATGGGTGACGCTGCCCGGGTAGCATTGCAGTAAGCGCGGGCAAAATATAATGACGCTCTGGGATGGCAGCGCTGCTATGACCACAAGGGCTACTTAGACAAAGTACAGAAGGAGGAAGGGAGAGCAGGCCGTCTGTTGGCGCGGTTAATCAGACCCGAACTAGGGGGATCTCCCATCACACAACTGGCCTAGATACCGGGGAGGTGGTGTATTAACGATTGCTTTTTAACGTATTACGAACACCTGTACGCAGCCCCGACTGCGGCGTCCCGGTCTGCCGTGAGAGACTATCTAGAGCCTCTGCCCCTCCGGGTGGTAGAGGACGAGGTCCGGGATGAACTTGGGGAACCTATAAATCTGCAGGAAATCAAGGCCGCCATCCATGCATTGGCGCCGGGTAAGACGCTGGGATCGGACGGTCTTCCAGCGGAATTTTATCAATGTTTCGCGGATACATTGGCGCCGCAGCTAGTTAGGCTGTATGCTGATGCGTATGAGACAAGGGCGCTGCCCAACTCCACCCAGACGGCTCTGGTGATTCCCCTTCCGAAAACTAAGAAGCCGGAGGCTGGGGTTAAGGACTACAGACCCCTCTCCATGCTTAACATGGACTTTAAGATCCTTAGCAAGGTCTTGGCCGGCAGACTAGTCCCGCACATGGCGACATTGATACATCCTGATCAGAATGGGTTCATCCCTTCCTGCAATACCTCTTTTAATCTTCACAGGCTCTACTCTATTCTTTACCACGCAGAGGCCCGACCCACCACCAGGCTGCGGTGCTCTCTGTTGACCTGGAAAAAGCTTTCGACACGGTGGGGTGGGAATACTTATTTGAAGTGATGCTGCACCTGGGCCTGGGAGAGGACTGGGTGCGGTGGGTGCGGCTTTTGTACGCTGCGCCTACTGCAAGGGTTAGAACAGGTAGAACAATCTCCAGAGAGTATAGGGTATCTCGAGGGACCAGACAGGGGTGTCCCCTCTCCCCCCTTCTCTTTGCCCTGGCGATCGAGCCCCTCGCGGAGCGACTTCGCCGGGGAGGCAACGGGATCGGGTTGGCTATCGAAGGGCGTACGCACCATGTCTCCCTGTATGCGGACGACTTACTGTTGTACTTGACCGATGCAGTCATGGGTACCACAGAGGCTATACATATCCTAGACGAATTTGCGGATCTCTCGGGATTGAGAGTTAACAAAACTAAGACGTACTTGTTCCCGGTAGCGGGCCCTACGCCCCGACTGGATGCCCTGATGGGGGATATACTATGGGCTCAGAACTCATTCAAGTACTTGGGCATATATATCTTCCACTCACTTGATGATCTGAAGGAGGGGAACCTAGGCAGAGCGCTGCGCTCGTTACGTTCATGCGTACACTTCTGGCGTACACTGCAATTGCCAGTCATGGCCAGGATCTCTCTATCCAAAATGGTCATGCTCCCGCGCTTATTGTATTTTTTTGTTAACCTTCCGGTCATTATGCCCAGTGGTTGGTTTCGCCCTTTGAATACCCTGCTGCGGGACCTGGTGTGGGGGGACGGGCGCCCCAGGGTGTCTCTTAAAACGTTGCAGCGCCCTGTGTCTGAGGGGGGGCTGGGCGCCCCGAATTTTGAATACTATATGTTTGCTGCTCAACTACAATGGCTGGCACAATGGATAGAGGGGTTGAATGAGGATGGAACGTTCCTGTCGCGCCCAGACTCCCATCCTAGTCTCGTAATGGCGAAACTATTGGTACCAAAGACACCTACCCCGTACTGCTCCGTGCTACAGCGCACGGCCTTTCAAACCTGGAAGCGATGCCAGGGCGGAGAACAGCGACTCGCCAAATATTCTCCTATGTTGCCCCTCGTGGGACTGACGCATGGCGACCCACAGTCCATATTCACAAGTGAGCAACTAGCCCGCTGGACGGAGGTGGGGCTAGATAATGTTGAGGATTGCTTCCTGGACAAATCTCTGCTCCCGTTTGATGGGCTAATGGAGGACTGTGGCCTGCCCCCGGGTCAGTTCCTGCGGTATGTGGCCCTGACACGTACGTTTGCGCAGATATGGAATAAAGGGAAAGACGAACCGGAGACACACCCAGTATTGCATGCCCTGTTCACACTCTGGACGGCGGGGCACCTAGTGAAATGGTTTTACGTAGCTCTGAAAGCGGCATCAGTGCACTCACTAAGTAAGCTGAGAGCAAAATGGGATGGGGTCAGGGGCAGAGTCCTTACAGACGCAGAGTGGTGAAGGGTCCTATATTACCCTAAGAAGATCTCTCGCAACACTCGCCTAAAATACATACAATTTAACTACACCCACGTGGCCTACATGACGCCTCACCACCTTAATGTGACCTATGGAGGGGAGGTCCGTTCATGCCCCAGATGCACACACCCGGATGCGGACTTTGGACACATGACTTGGGACTGCCAGGTTCTGCAGCCCTTCTGGGGGGCCGTGCTTGGTAAGCTCAAGGACGTGTTGGGCAGGGCACTACCCCCTACTGTGCAGACTTGCCTGTTGGGCCTATTCCACAGGCCGCCAAAGCGGAAGGTTGGAAACAGGTTAATAGACCTTGCGCTGGGACTGGCTAAACGGCGCATTGCATTGGAATGGAAATCCCAGAGGGGACCCAAGTTTGAGGCCTGGAACAGGGATGTTATCATGTGGGCTGGGGCGGAGGGCAGAGCCCTCAGCTGGGAGGAATCTAAAGGCGTGAGAAAGCACCCAATGGCTGGACAATGGAGGGATGTGATGGCGACATGGGAGGAACGGGAGGAGCAAACAGCTAGTAGGTCAGGTTCAGATTCTGGTCAAGGGCCCCACCCCGAAGGTCCATGATCCATGAATGCTATTGAAGCCTTTAGGCTACACCGGGCACCACTTTGAATGCCACCGACTGTGGGGTAGGGATTAAGGCAACCCTTTGACCCTGGTGTGGCAGCTTTGACAAAGATTGGGGGCCCTTCCCCCCTGCCTTTCTGACTCCCCTAAGAGGCTTTACTACGGTATGCTCCCCCTAAAGCATAGGCCATGTTAACTACGACTAGTTCACCACTCTGCACAAGTCCTATTCGCTCCTTTGCTGGCTATGTTGTGTTATTATTTCCCTTGTTTTCCTTTTCTTTGTTTTAATTAGGATTGTTTTCTTAGTAAAGGAAGTAGTATTATAATAAATACGTATGTTATATTCACACCCGGGACCACTGGTGGGAGTTCTCACATGTAACTCATAGGCAATGATACCTGGTGTAACATGTACCAAGAGTTTTGGTCATAACTTGTAGGTGGCTGTTCCTTGATAGACAATGTCTGAAACGCAACTTTATACGCACATAGGCTGTGCGCTTTGTACCCGAGCCTTTGAACTGGCTCAGTTGTAAAGCATCGAGCTGTACATCGTTTCAATGTGTTACGGCTGCCTTTTAGAAATTTGCTTCTCTCCGTGATGTCATCTATCATCCAATGTATATGTTAAATATTTCAAAATGCAATCTTGTTGTATTGTATCAGTAAATCCTTTATTTTCATAAACATCCAACAGTAAAAGATACCAGCCAACGCGTTTCGTTCATATGAAATGAACTTCTTCAGGGCTGTAAGTTACAATATAAAAAACATAAATATGTATACATACACACATTAAAATACACTTGACACAGGACTTTTGCAACAATAAAGAGAAAAAGAAAAAGAATTATAAGCCGGAAAAAAAACCAAAAAAAAAAAACAAGAAAGACAAAGACGAAGAATATAAGTAATGGACCTGAGCTATAACTCTGCTCGGCTTCATGCCGTTCTCATAACGAGTGTATGAGTGCACCCGATCCTACGTTTCCTTAATCCCGATGGACCCTAGCTAAGACTCTGCTCGGCTTCATGCCGTTCGCGTTTCCTTACTCCTGATGGACCTTAGCTAAAACTCTGCTCGGCATTATGCCGTTCTCATAACGAGTGTATGAGTCATCATCCATGTTTTCCGCATTTACTGAGTTTTCTTTTGCCCCTATTATGCGCCCATTTTATTCACCCGCTTCCGTCCCTTTCTTGCCCAGCAGTCCCATGGGGTCTCACGTGGGCCTGTCACTCTCCTTCTTTTCTTTTCTTTTCTTTTCTTTTGTACCACAGTTAGTTTTTAGGGAACCCAGACATGAGTGACCCCCATCACCATTGATCACCCGTCACTCGGCCCCATAGACACTATAACTTTTAAGCCTCGCGTTATCATAAAAGGCAGTGCTCACTACACACAGGTAGCGTATCCTGCCCCGTTTTCCTCTGTATTTACTTTTCTTTCCTTCGGGCCATGCACACGCTGCTTTCGCGCTGAGCTGTGTCCACTTGGACGTGTCAGACGCGACCCGCCCCCACGACCCCTGCCCCACCATCACTTGCTTTCCCTTTTCCTTTCTTTGTATCCTTTATCCTTTACCCTTTTTTGCGATCACGGGCTCTTTTTATACTATCTACCTCCATTTTTCGTCCAAATGTTCATTTTTTTCTCCTTTTTCATGGCGGACTTCTGCTGATTCGTATCCTGTTCTTCTCCTTAGACTCACCGAGTGCTGACCCTTATCAAGGAGGCCCAAACAGTCACATTAATTTGTGCACCTCACATTCTACTATGCTACGTATTGAACATACTGGACCAAGTTCGCGCTATGCACATGAGAACACTTGGGGGAACCAAGGACCATCTCCCCCCCCACTATTATACATCACTTAATGGTATGTACATGCCTAACGCACAGCAGTTGCGCTTGATTTGGATTTGTTTCATGTATAATGTCATCATGTGCCCTTTCTGATTTTTTTTTTTCTTTTCTTTTTTTCGTTTTTTTTTTTTTTTTTACATCCGGGTGGGGTTGTCTCAAAATGGTTGAGGGTCCCACATATTTTTTATTGCTTCCCCCTACACTCACATTGGGAAGGACTCCCACATAGGACTACAATTAGGCCCTGTGTTTCTTGTCGGACTATAGCTCAGGAAGCGCGCCTTTCACATACACCAAGGCAGATTGCTTTTAGTTACACTTTGTGTTACTAGCCTGGGAAACGCGCTTTTCATACATATAAAGGTAGATTTTTTTTAGCTACACTTTGAATTACATGTCCATCACACACATGGTTTTATATGTAATATGTCACTTATTTTGTGCGTTCATGTCTTGCCATACATCCTTTGTTCCCATTTTGTAAAGGTGTTTTTATGCTCTCTGGTTAATATTTTGTCCTGTCACTCGTACTTCACTTCTATTCTCCCCTGTCTTCCCCCCCCTTTTTTTCTCCATTACTTATATATTTTTTCTCCATTACTTATATTCTTTGTCTTTCTTGTATTTTTTTTTTTTGTTTTTTTTTCGGCTTATAATTCTTTTTCTTTTTCTCTTTATTGCTGCAAAAGTCCTGTGTCAAGTGTATTTTAATGTGTGTATGTATACATATTTATGTTTTTTATATTGTAACTTACAGCCCTGAAGAAGTTCATTTCATATGAACGAAACGCGTTGGCTGGTATCTTTTACTGTTGGATGTTTATGAAAATAAAGGATTTACTGATACAATACAACAAGATTAAATGACTTATTGATATACAACTATTGCTTCGGAGTAGTGCACCACTCCAACTTTGGGTCTGTTCTTCCTCTGCCTAGCAGTTGGCACCCAACGACGGCAGGTGCTGGAGTTGCATGTGCACACGCGTTTGGACATATTTTGACACAATTACGAAGGGAACACACCAGGAAAGTGCGGTTACCATGTCCGCTGTTGTCCGCAATTGTTTCTGCTAATAAAAATACTTTAAAAAAAAAAAAAATCTTAGAGCTAGTAAAAATCAGGATCCTACATACCCAGTAGCTAGACACTTTGATGAAATACATAGAGGGGAGGAAAAGGAATTGAGATAAAGTGTAATTTACGAGATTGTCAAGGACACTCGAGGGGGCAATAGAGAAAAAAAGCTGAGCTTTTTGGAGTCAAGGTGTATTCTTGCATTTGACAGTAAAGAACCAGTTGGACTGAATTGTGATGAGGAGCTGTATGTCCATCTGTGAAAAGTATGAATTGAAATTTTAAGTGCAACTGTTGAATATACTTTATCGTAGTATAAGATTACATGAGCATATGTCTTTCCGGTTATTGTTTGTCTGTTTTGTGAATCAATATTTTATGTCTTTTTGTTTTTAGAATTTTAGATCAGAAAGATCTAGATCGAGCAGAGATGTTGAAAACATAAAGAAAGAAAAAGGAAAACAGCTAATATATTCTCTGTAACGCCCATTTGGGCTCATTAGTAGCATTAGTGCAACCCCTTTGAAATTATTACAGGGAGCATGAGTACTGGAAAATATTTGGTTTAGCTGAATGTTTTGTATATTGTGTTTTAATATTAATCTTGTATTCGCTACATCCACAATGAATATTATGATTATATAATATGATGTAAATGTAAAAATTCTAGGCAGTTTAAAAAAAAATCTTTTTATTTTGAATACAAGCATACAATAATGCAAAATACAGTGGATACAGGTGTTAATGCAACTCTCTTTATTCACAGGTAAAATACAAACAGCGACCGAGTCGGCGGTAAGATATACAAAATCAAGGAAACAAAAGCCATAGACATCTGAGTGCAATAGCTTCTCAGTAACTGTCAAAGCATACCTCCCAAACCACCCCACCTCCCTCACCCGCCCTCCCACAGTCATTCGCCCCGATAGGCACACCATTTCCCCCAAACTTTGTCCCATTTTTTGGGGCGGCCTCTACTTTGGTAGACTATCAGTTCCACCCTCTGACACCAGTCTAGGTCAACCTTCCATTCCACCAGTCGAGGAGGGACCCCTGACCCCCAGGTGCAAGCTATGTTGCATTTGGCCACTATCGCCACGGTCACCAAGCAGATCTTCTGCTACCTGGGCCACACCTCTTCCCCAGAGACATTCAAAAGGAGGAGTTTGGCATCTTCGGGGACCTCCTTTCCCAGAACCTCAGTCATGACTTGCAAGACCACTTTCCAGAAGAGCTGAATTAATGGGCACTCCCACAGTATATGGAAGAAGGTGCCCTCCTGGCCACCACCTCACAGAACGGCGTGTCTCCCCTGTTCATTCTATGTAGGAGATCCCTAGAATAGTATGCCCCATGGAGTTTCCTGAGTTGGATGAATCTAAATCATGCCCATATGGCTACCTCCCTGGGGCTTTGAATGGCTTCCGTCCAGTCCTCATCATCTAAGGACCACAGGTCTTTCTCCCAGGACACCCTCAGACTTGCAAGAGATCGGGAGAGTTATTATCTTCCTAAAGGACATGGAAACTGTCTTAGTCTCCAACTGTGATAAAATAACGAGATCCTCCAGTGGGGCTGCCTCCGGTACTTGATCCCCCTTCACTATGTGTCTGCGAAGGGCATGTCTTAGCTGTATGTATTTATAGTTTTTGGTCTCTGCCATGTCGTATTCCTGTCGTAAGGTGTTGAAGGACACCATTGTTTGTCATCTCCAATTATCACCCAAGTGAGAAATACCTATTAGATCACATTTTGTAAAGCCCCCGAGGGCCCCCACCTCACTCAGATTGTCACTACACCACAGCGGGCACAAGGCCGTCTATGTGCCCTCCCAGCCTAAATACCTCGACGCCTCTCTCCATAATCGGACAACTGTCTGGGAGTGTTTTCACAACTGACCTCTTGTATAGAGTCATTTCAAACCCTCCCTTCTCCATGGCCTCTCTGTCCAAGCCAAATGCTGGTTCCTCCCTTCCCGCGAATGCCCAGTCATTGACTGTAATGATCTGCTCAGCCCAGTAATACTTAAGGACATCTGGTACCACCAATACGCCCTCGCATACACCCCTACGGAGCTTACTCAATGCTGTGCGGGAGCTCCCTCCATTCCACAACAGACTTCTGACTTCAGAATCTATTTGTTTGAAAACTTCTGGATGTACCTTGTAAAGGGTATTATGCAGGAAGTACAGCAGGTGTGGCAAGGCCATCATTTTTAAAAGGGAGGCCCTATCCAGCAGGGATAGTGAGAGGGTTTCTAATTTTTCCACATCTCAGTGGAGTCTGTCGACCAATGGATTCAAATTCATTTTCAGGAATTGTTCTGGTCCCTGGGTGACATAGATGCCCAGATACACAAAGCCCTCCTTGGAAATTTGCCCAGCACAGTCTGAGGGCAATGTTGGCCTCCCCCTCTGCCAAGGGGAAGACTAAAGACTTGCCCCAGTTAATTTGATACCCAGAATGATCTCTGAAGATTCGGAAGGTCTGGAGAATCCTGGCAATAGACCAGAGGAGTCTGGTGACATATACCAATATGTTGCTGGCATAAACGGAAATATATTCATCCCATGCCCCATAAGAATTGATGCCCCAAATCAAAGGGTCCTGTCAGACTCAGGTTGCAAGCAGCTCGAGAGCCAGCCCAAATCATGGGGGTCAAAGGGCAGCCCTATTGCGTGCCCCGCCTCGAGTGAAACGTTCTGGAAAACGTGGCGTTGACCCTCACCTATGCCAAAGGGTCCTGATATAAGAGTCTCACCCATCTGCAATACCCTGAGCCAAAACCAAATCTCTTGAGGGTAGCAAAGATATAATTCCACTCCTCACTATCAAACGCCATGCGGGCATCCAGAGACAGGAGCATGGCCGGTTCGGAGTGTGGGTCCCTGATCATATGTAACAAGTTGTACCACTGTCTCAAGTTTAAATGAGTGCTCCGGGACGACATAAAGCTGGACTGATCTGGGAGAATCAATTTGGCAATGACTGACTTCAGTTTAGTCGCCAAGGCCTTTGCCAGCTCCTTGACCTCCAGATTGAGCAGCAATATATTCCTATATGAACCACAGTCCTCTGGGGGTTTATCCTTTTTTGGGATCGGGACAATGATCTAGCAATAGACATGCCTCCTCCCCCTCGGCCCAGAACATCTACAGCATGTGTGTCGTGACCTTGTCAGTGGTGCAATTTTCTCTACCAATTTCTGTACTGATGGATTGAGTAGGTGTTTTATGTTTATGAAGCACCTCTTTCACATGACTATAAATGTGTGCACAAAATGGAGTTCTGTATAGTGATCAAGGCTGGTTACCAGCCAAACGCATAGGTGCTGTTTACTGCTACATATTGATTAATAAATCATCTTTCACTGCGATAGAGAGACGTCCTTCTGTGACTTGTGAAGCTCCTTGGGGATATATATATATATTATATATATATGCTTTATCACGATCAAACTATTCTTTCACTCCAGGGTTTTTCGGGAATCACAGATGGCACTCCGGGAACCAGTATTTTTCTTTTTTTTTTTAAGGGTTTATTATTTAATCATCAGTGCAACAAGGGGACAGTCTACGTGTTTCGGCGGTTGCCTTCCACGAGACCATAGAGTCCTGGCGTCTAACTTGTCCTTTAATAGTGTTTATGACCATAGTCCATTGATACTGTTTACTTCTTTAGGTCCTAACTAGACCACACATTATATATCTCCTATCAAACAATTAATCGTTAACATTCCGGAAAAAATTCACATAAAGTACTGTAGTTTAACACATTGCTTTGATAAATGTTTACAGATCATGCAGAAAGGTTTACAAATGCATATTTTTTCTTATTTTTTTTCTCAATTCGTTATCACAGTAAAGTATTAAAATTGATGAAATAGTTTTTTTGTTTTTATACAGTGCAGTTACTTTGTTATTTGTTGACTAGCACTTCAAAAATAGGGGAGCGCCTCCTATCCATGTAAATACAAAAAGATGAAGGGGGACTGAAAGGAAGAAAAGGAAGAAGAGAGTGTTTAGTTTTGAACAAGATAAAGGAGGGGAGATTGTTGACGTTAAGATTCAAGTTACAGTTCAAGTAAATTCCTATAAAGTGCAAATTTAATCTTGTTATTAAAGTGAAAATTGAGCAATCTTTGTAAGCTGCATATGTGGTAGCAGTTCATTAATGCAAATTATAAATTATATAATGATATCATATAATTGGAGATACTTAAGCAGTACTCCATTCGATTCAAGATTAGCAGCAATGAATCCTGATTTAAAGTGTCAGTGCTTAACTGGCTGTTACCAGCATCATTTTATTAATTACACAAACATACTGTTTCTCGTTTCTCTTGAGATGTGCTAAAGTATAATTATATTCAGAGGAGTTCATCTGTTTATAAAGTGCTAATGCTTCAATAACTATTAGCAGCATCATTTCATAAAGTGCATATTCTATCTCACATTTCCCTCACGCTCATTATAATGGAATAAACTTTCTTAGAAATGTAAATGCATCAACAACAAATGCTTAAAAATTCATAAAACATATGGTTTCCCTGAGCACTCCCAGAAAGCAAGATAAGTTCGATGTTTTAGCTACTGTAGGTGGGAGTTTTCTTACAGATGTACTTGTAATTCTGTGTCCAAGTTATGTACCATCTGCTTTTCAGTTAACATTAAAATTACCAATCTTCATTCCATTCTTCTCAATAATAGTTCTCTATCACCTCCTCTCTCATTTTTCTTTATATATGTAATTCCAAAATATTGAAGGTTCTTGGTCTCCCCTTGATGTTCCTCTAAAAAATGTTGTGCAATTGGGTAGGAGTAATCTCTATTTTTGATGGCCTGAAGATGTTCCTGAATTCTTAATATAACTTTATTGACAGGACTTCCCACATAGTGATATATAGATAGATAGATATATAGATAGATAGATAGATAGATAGATAGATAGATATAGGTGTATATATATAGATATACAACATGAGAGGTTGCCCCCAAAGGAAGAGCCCACACGGAGAGGTATTTGCTTTTTCATTTAATGGAGGCTGGAGCCTAGTTGGCAGGAACATCACATCCATTTTCAAAAAGCCAGCCGACGCGTTTCGGGCTACTCGCCCTTTATCACAGGCACAATCGGAATGCTGCAAGACAGTTAGCGGTTACCTGCATGAATTAAGTTCCTTATTCCCGCCCCCAGTGGGCGTGACTGCTTGCACAGGCTTCTGGTATATGTGGTATCGCCGAAGTTTTACTCTGATAGTGAGTTGTCTTGTTGCTTCCATGTAAAAACAATGTAAAAGTCCCCAGTGGGTTGATGAAATGTCCTGCTCCCACTAACGCTGCACTTATATCCTCCAGTGAGACCCACCGTCCCAACTGCTGATTGCCGGTTGGCGTCATCACAGGTCCGCTCACATGCGGCAGGGCTTCTTCCACGGCTGGGCCAGCCGTAAACATCCAACATGAGAGGTTGCCCCCAAAGGAAGAGCCCACACGGAGAGGTATTTGCTTTCTCATTTAATGGAGGCTGGAGCCTAGTTGGCAGGAACATCACATCCATTTTCAAAAGCCAGCCTCCATTAAATGAGAAAGCAAATACCTCTCTGTGTGGGCTTTTTGTGGATTAAAAGAAT
The DNA here is from genome assembly GCA_963921515.1 of Calotriton arnoldi. NCBI lineage: Eukaryota > Metazoa > Chordata > Amphibia > Caudata > Salamandridae > Calotriton > Calotriton arnoldi. The sequence continues at coordinate 73,687 of CAWUFW010019117.1, read as the reverse complement.
CTTAAACTGAATTGGCTTCAGAGTGCGCTCTATTATCAGCGGTGTGAATTGTGACTGCTTGCTTTTGGATTTAGAACCGTAACCTACCCTACGGAGAGTGGCACCCGTGGCGTGTGGTGTGCCGGCAGGTGGACTAGTGTAAAGATATATATAAATATATATATTCAATTCAACACATAACTTTTACCAAAATGTAATACATAATAAAAATAAATATGTTAATGTGGGTGTTTTTTTAAATTATTCTTTAAAAAACATCATTAATAAATGAATTAGCTATACTTAAATAGTTATTTAATACAAATGTATTTTTATGAGTTAATGTTCCTGTAAAATTGTATTTAATCAGTTCTGTTAATACATATTTTACACTATTTTGCATTCATATTTTATATTGAAATGTGTTAATAATTTATTTAAGATAAATAAAATTTCATAATTTTCCCTATATTTTCCCATCTGGAGATTCCACCACAGTGGGGGAGATTTCCACCTATGTGTGAAAAGCCACTAATGGTAACTTGTCATTCACAAATCTTAGATGTCACCACTCCATGAACTGAGGGGGTGGATATATGTAAGTCTGCACATAAGTGTTAATCTACACAAAGAAATGGTGAGTAGTACAAAATGCTGATTTACACCTTAGGGCAGGAGTAGACTTACACATGATTACATTTACACCTGTAAATTAACTTTGCGAATAGGCCCCATTGCCTTAACCAAAATGGATGCTGATGTACTTAATAACTGCAGCCCCCATATGTTTAGGTTAATGTTAGTGTTAATGTTAAAAGGATTTATGGAGCGCATGGCTACCCAAAGGCTTCCCAGCGCTAGGCAAATAGACTAATGGAGCGACAGCAAGAGAACAGGTGGTTAGTTGCACTCCGTAAACAACCATGTTTTAAGTTTTTTTCTGAATGTTACCTCTGAGGCTGTAAATCTAATCTCCTGCGGGAGTGAGTTCCACGGCTTGGGCGCCAGGTGGGAAAAACCTCTTCCCCCCCATCTGGCCCTTTTTATTCTGGTGGTTTTTAGCAGGCGCTCAAAGCCTGACCTCGAACATCTATTGGGAAGATGTAGGCACACCAGATTTCTAATCTTACTGGGCCCTTTGTTGTTTATAGCTCTGTGGGTTAGGCAGAGCGCTTTGAACCTAATTCTCACCTCAATCGAAAACCAATGTAAGTTTCTACAGTGACCCGATGCTGATTCTTTCATGGGGACTTGACACAGGAGTCTGACCGCTGTGTTCTGGACTACCTGTAACTTGCTGATGACATATTTAGGTGAGCCTAGAAAGAGCGAGTTACCGTAGTCCAGTCGTGAGGTGACCAAGGAATGTCTGACCATTTTCCTCAGCTGTGTAGGGATGAGCTCGAGGATATTGCGGAGCATTCTTAATAGCCCAAAGCACATGCCTGCCACCTTCCTTGCTTGGGTCTCCATGGTCAGCTCCTGATCCAACCAAAAGCCAAGATTCTTAATGGCCGCACTGGGGACTGGGGCACTCCCTAAACAGCATGGCCAACTTACTAGGGGGCTGGGTATCCCTGCATTACCCAGTACCATCAATTCGGTCTTGTCCCCGTTTAATTTGAGACAGCTCCCTGTCATCCATTTAACTACTTGTTCCAGACAAGGGGCCAGCTGACCTGACTCCCCATTGGTCCCGGAGTCCAGTGACACCACCAACTGGGTGTCGTCTGCATAGGAAGTAACAGGGATACCATGTTCCTGTAGTATATCAGCTAACGGCTGCATATAAACATTAAACAATGTGGGGCTTAGTGACGAGCCTTGTGGTACGCCGCATGTCAGAGGCTTTCTGTCCGACAAGAAGTTGTCCTCCTTAACTTGAAAGGACCTCTCCTCCAGGAAGGATTTTAGCCATTCCAATGCTTTGCCCTGGATGCCTATTTTACTTAGTCTGTGTGCCAGCAATTCATAGTCCACCGTATCGAATGCTGCACTTAGATCTAGCAGAAGTATTGCAGCAGATCCCCCCTGATCAAGAGTCATCTTTAATTCTTCAGTTACTGCTAGAAGAGCCGATTCCATGCTGTGCTGCAGGTGGAATCCCATCTGTATGGGGTGTAACCGGAGATGATCTTCCAGGAATTGTGACAAAGTTTTGTTAACATGCTTCTCCAAGATTTTGCTATTAAATGTAAGCAATGATATTGGACGATAATTCTCTGGTAAGGCTACATCCAAATTCAGTTTCTTTAGCAGCGGTTTGACTATTGCTTGTTTCCATGCAGCAGGGACTCTACCTGTCTGAAGGGACAGATTTAGCATATCAACTATTGAAGGCAGGAGGACCTCCATGGCCTTTGCAAGGATGTGCGGAGGCGCTGGATCTGATGGGGAGCCTGATCTAATCTCTTTGATAATCGTTTGAGCCGTGTCAGTGTCCAGATCTGGGAAAAGGGATAGGACAGGAGTTGCGGCCCCCTGATTTCCTAATTCTGGAATAGCAGGATTATTCAATGTTGATTTCCCCTGCAGGGAGCTGTAGATATCTGCGACCTTTTTTTATGAAAATAAGTGGCTAGCGCATTACATTTCTCCTTTGAGGCTTGGTGGTAAGGGGTGTCTTGCTTGATCGTGATTAGGGACTTTACCACTCTAAACAGCTCTTTAGAGGAATCCTGCGCCTGTATGATCTTTTTCTCGAAGAACCCTGCTTGGGCCTCTTTAATTTTCATATGGTAGATTCTAATCGCTTGTCTATATTTCTCTTTGAGTCGAGGATCAAAGGTCTTTCTCCAGTCCCTTTCCAATTTTTTGCACCTGTTCTTCAGCAATACTAGCTGATCATTGAACTACGGGGACTTTTTGGCACAGTTGGTTATATTGGAGTTTGTAAGGGGGACGGCTTCCTCCAGTGACCGGAGGACCCACCTTTCCCAGTTAGCATAAACTTCGTCAATGCTTCCACCAGCATTAAAGCTTGAAGATTGCAAAGCTTCCACCCAGACTTCAGGTTGTTCAATTTGAGGTTAAATAGGACAGGTCAAACTTGCTAATGTGTTGGGCGGTGTGGCTTCGGCGCCGTTGAATATGGCCGCCTTTACGTGCGGCTCTGCGGCGGAGTGAAAGAACAGGAGATCTCCATGCGGCATTACCCATTGTCCGGGTTTGCAAATGGATCGTACGTGGAGATGAAGGACTTCGGCACACTTTGTTGTGATTAGGAATGTCCGGGGTGAGCGAAAACCAACGTTTCTCCTATTTCTGTCGGTCGCGTTTCCCTCTTGGGTCTCGCGGCCGCCATTTTTTTTTCTAACGCTCTGCCGCCTCAGGTGCTCTTCTCCTCACAGATGCACAAGAACTTATAATGCGACGCTGTTTTCATAGCGTTTGCTTGTTTTTCCCTAAGACTCCGTGATAATGGAAGGTTTTTTACTTCATGAAGGCATTTTTCCCCTCTATAAGTTATGAATGGGCTTTTCACAGTCTGAGTGCAATTTTCATGGGTCTTTCTGAATTTTAACTTTTTCAAGTCATTGCGTGTTTCTCCATTTAATTAATTCACGAGAGTGCTACTGATAATACATAGTTTTATGGCAAAAAAACGGTCTTCTTGTCGTGGTGCTGAAACTACTCCTGACTCTACTCCAATAGCTGACTATAATTATTTCAGCATTTTTTAGGATAATATGGAGGACTCAGAATCAGGTGCGTTTTCTTCTGCCGTAGGTGGTGCACCATCCAACACTCCTCGTCAAGCCTCTAAGCCTATATCTAAATTGCCATCCTCTTTGACATCTTCGTCAGGTAAACGAGTTAAGAAGGACCCACCTTCTCCTACTATATCTCCACCACCAATATCTATGGAGTGAATCCTTGAGGAAATATGCACGATGAAACCATATATGGAAGAAACAAATGTTCGCCTTCAGAATCTCGATGACAAATGGTCCAATATGGAACAAAAAATTAATCAGATAGAGAATCGAGTGGACTCTGTTCAATCTGTTGTGAACCAAGTACCTTCTATACATATGGAGATCTCGCAACTTAAACAACAGGTGGAAAACCTTGAAAATCGTAATAGGCGCAACAACTTACACATTTATGGCCTTGTGGAGGGTCTTGAAGGCCCTAATCCTCTCTCTTTCTTTCAATCCTTTCTCCCGAAAATTCTTGGTTTTCCTGATTCTCCAGCATTGAATATCCAAAGAGCACAGCGTTTAGGGCATAGCCCACAACCATTATCTTTGTCAAATAAGCCAAGAGGGGTTATTCTGTATTTTTTGGAATACACTGACTTACTTAAAGTTTTACAAGCTGCAAAACTTAAAGGCAAAATCTCTTGGCAGGGATCCTCTCTTTTCTTCTCTCAGGACTATGCAAAGGCAACGGTAGGTCGAAGGAAGAAGTTTTTGGACATGAGACCCGCGCTTCGGAGTCTGAATGCCAGATATGGTCTTTTTCATCCTTATCTTTTTAAGGTGACTTATACAAATAAAACCATAAATTATAATAATATTAATAATAATAATCTTTATTGCTTGATTACTTAAAATCATTGCAATCACTACAAATTCACATCACATACTTTAAAACATAATCGATCATTAAAAAATCCATTGAAAGCAAAACATGTTCCCAACACATAGAATAAAAAACTGACCTGTATATACAAATATAAAACGTATCAATAAAATCAGGTCTATTCACATAGCATCGATAATGAGCGATTAATACGGCGACCATCATATCAGAGCAATAATAAAGTGCATTACTATAAAGTGCTAATATGCGATTATTGCAACAATCTTCGTATTAAAACAGATAAAGTGCATTAGTTTATGGTAATAGTGTCACATCTATTTTGACATATCTAATTGTCACCTTCGCAACATGATTATCAATTAATAAGAGTTATAAGCCAAATAATACTATTAGGTAACACAACCATAGAAATACTGGAGGTCTACCTTATTATATCAAAACATTTTTCAGGTGCCAATAAAAATTTTACCAAATGACACAATAGAGGAATCGATTCACCAGATAATGACATAATTAAAGCCTGACGAGCAGATCTCACCCCGCTCTTCAAGAAACATGGTCTTAAGAATGTTCGTCGAATATTAATCAACTTTGGGCATACACACACTATATGGACTAAAGTTTCCTGTGACCGTCCACAAAGTCTACAATCAGGGTCCGGCCACTGCTTAATCCACGAATTTGTGCCCTCCTTTGTTGGATTTAATCCCATTCGTAACCTCAGAAACGTATTTTTAAATTTTGCTGAGAAAAAAGCATTCAAATACGGCTGTATACGCAAGGTTTGGTATGAATTAATCACATACCATGCGTAATTTTTTCCTGCTAATTCAGCCTTATCCAATTTAAGCGATTCGGTTTTAATACGCTTTTTTAACATTAGCTTGTAATTGGATATGTTCAAATCTTGCAATGCCGTTTGCAGGCCTATCTCTCTTAAAGAAGTTAAAATATAGGATCTCCATTTAGCCGCATAAAACGACTTATCTATTTCTTGCCAACAAATGTTCCCTAAAGATGCTGGTGCTGATGTTGACAATGCAACCATACATTTTAGAAAAGCTCCTTTTGATACCAGGCTCTGTCTCTGGAGACCAAACTCCAATCTTATACCTGCTTGACACACTGATTTGGCAATCCCAAAGGTTGCTTTGAAGACCTTGACAACCAATAGGTCGAGTACCTTTGCATCTTTCCCTCTAATAATGGGAGAACCATATATGAGGGTTTGTTGTAGTTTGGCTTTAATTACTTTAAGTATAAAGTCATATGATTGGCAGTTCAATGATTTTTTTAGACATTTAAAAGCGTGGATCAAGGTCACAGCCTTGGCCCTTAGATCCTTAAAATGAAATTTAAAAGACACACGGTTGTCAACACCACCCCTAGGTATCTATACGTCTTAACAATATCGATTGTACCTGCTCTAGTCTTCCAAGAGTTAAACTTCTGTTTAGCTTCACCAATTTTCATCACTTTGGTTTTCTTAACATTCAATTCAAGGCCATTCTGTTGAATATAATCATCAAAGGCGGTAATAAGTCTTTGTAGGCCGATTGGAGTATGACTCACAAGGATGGTGTCATCGGCATACTGAAGGTAACTAATTTTCTCCCCCCAACCTAGGAACATGCCCATTAACGACATCCAGGTGCTGGGAGAGATCTGATAAGAATAAATTAAATAGACAGGGGGCAAGGACACAACCCTGCTTGAGGCCGTTATACGTTCTTATCTTCTTTGATAAGGAATTACCGTCACCCAACTTAACTTGTACCCAAGTGTCGGTATATAGAAGAACGATAGCCTTCAACAATTTCCTTGAAATACCCCTTTCTACCAATTTCTTCCATAACAGGTTTCGTGAGCACAGAGTCGAAGGCTGCCTTGAGATCAATAAAAGCAATGTATAAGTTTTGTTTATTTAAGGCAGCCTTCTCCGCAAGTAGGGTTAAAGCCAACAGATTTGTAATAGTGGATTGTCCTTTCTGGAATCCAGTCTGGTTAAAAGGAATAATGCCCTCCTGCGAAGCCCAATCTTCCAGTTCCATCAAGAGAGTAGATGCGAACACCTTTGCATCAACATCGGTAAGCTGAAATTAATCGATAGTTAGCAGGATTTGCCACCGGGCCACTCTTATAAATGGGTTGCAGTATGCTACCTTGCCAAGATTCTGGGACCTTTCCCAGGTTCAACACTTCCCTGAATAGACGTTGCAGAATGCCAGCCCACATGCCACTATTAGCCCGAAACAGGGCATTAGGTAACCCATTGGGACCGGGGGCACCATTTGCTCTGAGCCTACTTAACAGGATCAATACTTGGTCACAGCTTGGAATTTCCAGATCAAACTTTTGGTTAAAACTGGACTCGATAACATTTTCTTTGAAATTCAAATCCAAGTCCAGACACTCACCATTCTCCACGATGTTTAATAATGTATTATTCCTCACACCACCAACTAACATATCCGGAAAATTTTCCCTCTGGGCCGGTAAACCATACAGATTAGCTATAAACAGAACCCAACTAGATTCTGATATGTTTACAGAAAATGCCCTGCAACCTCCCCTTTCGAGCTTATTAATGACCATCCAAAATTTTTTTGCATTGTTTTGCTTTGAGACAGATAGTAAACTGTTCCATAGCCCAGTTTGATGTTTAAGTTTGGCCTTCCATACTTCTTGTTTATATGTCTTCTTAAGTTCCTTCAATTTTTCTTTATACACGGAGTAGGACTGGCAAAATCTATGTGCATATGCCGCCCGAACTGCTTTATTAAGTAATTTCTTTAACTTTCGTAGTTCGGCGGGGAACCACATTTTTTGCGTATTTAGATGGGTATTAATTTTCCTAGTATTGCCAGCTGCAAATTTCCCCACAAGGGACCCTGTAACAAAGTTCCATTTGTGAATCATATTCATATCACCCTGGGCTCCCAAGTCGCATTCCCTTATTAAAACCTGAGCAGTTTGCATAATTTCCTCCTTTTTGGCTAGATACCATACCAGTCTCTTCAAATTATATCCAGAGTGTGCCATATTGGGGAGATCATTAGTTTTAGAGTGAAACTTCATAGAAAGATTACATTTTATAACCTGGGGTTGTGGTCACTTTCTGGCCGGCCGATTACCTTATATTCAGACATATACGATCTCAGAATGTCTGACACGAATGTGTAATCAATAATAGATCCATATTTAGAGTTCTTAAACGTTGGAGTAAACCTAAATTTTTCTTTTAACTGGCTAACTCCAGCCTCAGACATAATGTCACAACATTCTTTTGCCAGACCTTTAGTCTTACAGTTGAAATCTGAGAACCGGCTTAGTTGCAAATTAAAATCACCTGATACTATTAAACCCGCATCTGGGTATTGAACTATTATTGTATTCAGCACATCCCGCAAAATATATAGCTGTGCAGACTTATTTTTACCAATACTCAAATACACGTTAAGTATAATTATAATCAGGTCATTAGTCTTTACCACAAGACATTGAAGCCAACCCAAATTGAAATCTACCATGTCCACAACTAGATTTAAGTCGGCCGCGATGTAGCATAGCATGCCAAACCACCTTTAGCGCGGCCATATTTTTTAGTTTTCACCGCTGGAATACTATATTAATTAAATCCAGCCAAAGGGGTCGTCTGTTCACACCATGTTTCTTGAAATATTAGAACTGCAAATGAATTTAGAAAAGATATTGTGTCAGGGTCTGTCAATAAGTGAAGCAATCCATGGACATTCCAGGAGCATAGACTTATTTCATTTACATTGACATCCATAGCACCAGTCGGTCAATTACTGTCTCCTCGAGGAACCCTTGCCAATGAAGCTGGCAACCAAGACCAGTCCTCCATTCGCACATTATTTTTGGGTAGCCACTCACAGAGTCTACCCTCTATTTGGGAATTAGTGATCAACAGCCCAGAACTGCAAGACTGAATGCTTGATGGACCCGCTGCTCCTCTAAGTACGGGATTATGCTTATAACTTTCTACTGCTTTGCAGCCTTTATCCACCTTTAGGGCCAGCACTTTCAAAATCGGGGGATATTGCACACTTACCCAAATCTCAACCTTAATTCCATATTCCATAAAAAACAAACTCGATCCTAAGATCTTGGTAACAATATCACTTGATGACCAAGTTGTAATAGTAGACTCTCGAAGGGAGTTGGGCTGGACCTGTTTAAACTGAACTGACTCCAAATCATTAGATTTAATAAATGCTAAATCAGGAATAGTTGAAATGATTTTCAGGATTAAACCCCGATTAAGACTATCATAGGGCCCCTGGGATTCAAACAGGGGTGCATAACTAGTTTTGTATCCCCATTTCTACAGCTATAATCCTGTCTACCACACGAAGAGTTTAATATACCTAAGTTACTATCTTTTAGTAGGGTAGATTTTGAAGATATTTTTAATGAAGATAAATTCTGAGTATTAGTAGATTCTAACAATTCTGCCGTACTTAACCACTTAAGGGTATCGGCAACTTGTTCTTTTTGGAAAACTCCTAACCCCTGTGGATTTTTATTCAACCTAGACACCCCTTCATCAATGTTAGCTACCAAATCTGATGTTATTGTGCCATTAGGTTTAAGTGCATCCTTAATACTTCCATTTGCAAGTCCCTGAACATTATGCAAATGACCAAACCCCTGTAGTTCATTGTCCTGCCTAGTCACCCCTTCATCATTGGTAACTACCAAATCCAATTTGACTATAGAATCAGGTTTAAAAACATTATTATTACTACAATTTGCAGGACCCTGCTCATTATCCCTTATTAGGGCCGGCAGAACTGAAGTAGAATCTCCATCTACCCTGACACCAGCCTGAGGTAAACATTTCTTAACCAATGGTTTAAATATAGGATAATAATCCTTTGGTTTTGCTACTATAGCTACCAAAGCGGCTGACCTCCTGGCCTTATTCTGCGCTTTCCGCAACCTTTTCCTTGAACGTTTAGATAACTGAGGGCAATCGCTCAGACTATCCCCTGAGCTTAGGCACTGTGGTTTAGCGATAATCGGTGATTTACTATCCCCTACTAATCCATCTGGACACAGACTAGCCTCGTCCACCCCTTCTACCTCCTTTAGAGATCCAGGGTTGTCACAACCCACCTTTGTCCAAACTTCTTTCTGACTCTTGTTTTCACTATGTTCATTATCACTTCCTTTCTTAAAGCAAACCAGATTGCGATCCAGAGCAGGATATCTTGTTGTTTTTTTAACTTCATCCACAAGGGAACCTACAATTTCTGGGAGATCAGACATTTTATCCAGAATGTGAGAACATGTGCATCTTATCAGTTGGTCGTTAACCTCGGTCTGGGCCTTAACCACCAATCCTGTCAGGTTTTGTAGTTTTGTGTCAATACCGGCCACATAGACTGCTAAAGTATTTAAAAGATCCACCTGAATTTCTAGTTTATTTGAGTGGAAGTCTAGTGCACTTGTTATAACATTCATAGTATTTAGCAGACTTTTCCATACACCGATATCATCGATACTTTTATTGATTTTTATGTGTACGTCATCATTAGGTATAACCTCATATTTGTCCAGGAATAAAAGATCAGCAGGGTTCAGTGAATTAACAGGTTTCCCCGGGGTTGAATCGGCAGGATTCAATGGTATATCAACTTGACGTAATATCTCAACACCCTGATGGTTATCTACATTTTCATTTTTCACAGGAATTAAAATTGTATGATCATCTGGAGCCTGTTCATCATCACATATCCCTGGACCAAATATGCCTAATATATTCTTATCATTTGTTATCTCACAAATAGGTGAACCCAGTTTCCCACTTTTCCCGTCAATCCCAAAGGCTGGCATCCCAGGTATCAAAAGATCTTGTGACACTCTGTTAACCTGCACATCCCCCATACAGATAACAGAGGCATCACTGTCATTAGGAAACATGGTGCAGTTTGGGAAGTCCGAGAAAGTGTCCACTGACTGGTATTCTGTTTTCGTACTCAAGCTGCGTTGACGTATTGGTTGACTCGACCTTTATATATTCATTGGTTTGAACAGCATGAACTTGGACATTGACTACCATTTTGTTCGGTGTTTTTTTTGCAGCAGATACGACCTGATTTAATTCGACTTGTTGCAATGGTTGAATACGGCCGAATACTTGGTTTCCACTGTCTATCAACTCCTCCCTGCGGGGAGAAAGGTCCTCAAATGCGGCTGAGTCTGTATTCGAGATTACCAGTACGGGGGACAGATTGACATCACCATTGCATTCGTTTTGGACAACACCCTTCTGTCTAAAGAAATCCTTAATACTTGGTTGGGAAGAGATGGAAGAGATGGACCCCCTCCTCCTCCAACTGGGAATGGGTTGCTAATTTGTCCCACGGGCCACAAGACCACCCCTGGGCTTGTGCTTGGCCCATTTTTACTCAATACACTCTCATTGGCAGACTCGTTTGCCTCCTGGGTATTCTTTTTGGAACGAGTTAGCATTTTCCTGGCAACTCTTCGCCTTTTTTGTAACTGTTCTTGAAATGACAGTTGTGCTTGGCCCCTTACTCTACCAGATCTCATTGTGTGGCCAACAGCTGGGCGAATGTAGGGCTTAAATTGACGTATCTCTAAAAATGTGTCCGGTCAACAACACCTTTAGAGAATTCAGCCACAACTTTTCAAGGGATCTGGGAGTCTGTTGAGATTAGGCTTTACAAAGGACCGGCTGACTCCCTGTCTTTAATAATGCCACTTGCCACAGATAACCTTGGACCCACTGACCACTGGGCCACTTCCACGGGAAAAAAAAAAAAAGGCGAATTGCCGCAAGCAACTTGCGCTCGTGTTAGTTGGGACAAACAGACCCCCCCCTGCTTCAGTGCACCAATTCCATGCACCCCACTCGGCCACTCTGTTCTGCTCGGGGTGCTCTGACCGCTCAATCACGAGGCTTCTCCAGGACTGCCCTCAGTCAGTGTTAAACACTGTCCCCGCCTTGCTTCACCACTGCGGGGGCTCACCTGGTTCACCTCCACTCCTGAATACTGTGGTACTGCCCTGTCGCACCACACCGGGGTCCGAGGCCGATTATTACAGGCTGCACTGGACTACACTGCTCCGCTCCGAGCCTCAAACTGTCCTCTCTGACTCAGCTGGCAGTCGGCACTGACGGTCGGCGCTAAACCGTGGAAACAGGATCCAGGGTCTGTGGATTGAACGCAATCAGAAAGTACCTAGTGAACCAATTCAAAACACAAGTTACCGCATTAACAAACGACCTCCAAGGTATGAGTCGCGGTACCAGCAGCTTTAATGTTCATTGTTTGCGGCTGCGGCCGCGTTGGGAAAAGGCTCGCGGCTCCAGCCACGTTAAGAAACTCGGATTGCGGCTTCGGCCGCGTTCATAAGGCTTGCGGCTCCTGCAGCGTTACGTTACTTTGTGTGCGGCTTCTGCCACACTTTCGCGGCTTCTGCCACACTTTCGCGGCTCCGTAATATTTGCAGCTTCTGCCGCGTTTGAACTATGCTATGCCGCGTAGAGATGGCATTTGCGGCTACTGTTTTAGCAACAAGTCTACATGCAGTGCAGAGACAACCCTGTGTGCAGCTAAGATAATTACTAACCTTGCTTGTCACACTGTACAATTTACACACTGCACTAACTGTTGAACAGTTTTAGTTCAGTGCGATATGGAGCATTTATTAATTTTTTTAATATTTTCAGTCTATATTTTGACAATTCCTTTATTAGAGTCCTTGCTTTCTCAAATTTGCTTGAAAATGCACCATTTGTCCACTCTTTTTTCAAAATGTTCCTGGGAGAAGAACCCCTCGGATCCCCCCTTATGACAGTCAGCCTCACTCACTCGCCACAGGGCTCTTCTCATGAACTTTTACACCCCACCACTTTGAACTGTCACCAGCCACCACTGCATTCATGTAGTTAAAGTCGTGGGCTGCCACAGAGCGTATCATTTCTCCATGAGTTCAGAGGGGAGGGCTGATTGGGGGTAGACCAGGGTTGTCCCTATGGTGGGATAGGCTCATGACTGGCATGGATCCAGCTGCATCACCAATTGAATACCAGGTCTGATTCATAATTACTTCATTCATTTTACCCCAGGTGTGGGTGGGGCAGGGGCACTCATGAGGCTGCCACAATTTCTCCATCTACAGCCCTCAGGGTCTGCGGTGTGAGGTTCATGGGAGATGGGTCAGGGCCAGGGGTCAGGCATCAGCCCACTTCCTCAGGTGTATGCCCTAGTCCGATCTCCCAAAATGTGTACAGCTCGGTGTGGATGGCACTGTGCTAATCCTATGCTTAAAGACTTTGCTGTAGAAATGAAAAAGACTTTGTCTCTTTCTATCTCATCATGGATGGCACATTGCTAACCCTATGCTTAAAAACTTTGATAGAAAATGAAATATTTGAGGTGAGCAAATTTAGAGTGTCCCTGGTGTTGTGGGGTGCTCCATACAGGAGCTGCTCTCCACCTAAAGTTAGGAACTACCCAGAATTCTCTGCTTCTTTTTTGCATAATTTATGCAGCCCTCTATTCCTAAAAGGGTATTGTTTGATATATATATATATATATTTATATATATATTCACTGAAAAAACCACAGGTTTCAGGGACATTATAGTTAGAAATTAGCATTTAAAAAACCTTAGAAATTCACTGAAAAAACCACAGGTTTCAGGGACGTTATAGTTAGTTGGACATTTCACTCGTACAAAACCAGAGAAATTCGACCGTTATAGTTAGTTCAGCTAACTATAACTCGCGCCCCGCAATGCACTGCTGATGACGTCACATATTACATCATTCATGACATGGTCAGTGACATCACTGATGACATCACTGATGACATCTCAAATGACATCACTGATGACATCACTGATGACATCATCCAGTGACTGTGTGTTTCTGTAAAGTTTAAATATGTTTTATATATATATAGGGCAAGGTGTATTGAAGAATGAGTGGGTGTATAAGTGTCTGAATGGATGATTCAGTAGGTGCGTGACTGACTGTATAAGTGAGTGATTAAATGTGTCTTACTGAATGCATGGGTTAGTGACTGATACAGACATTCACACAGTTTAGTTTGTCAGTTGGTGTGTAAGCGCTTGCATGGGTTGGTGAGTAGCTAAATGAGGGTCTATATGGGTTATTGATTGGTTGTCTGAGTATCTGTATGGGTGCCTGAGTGTCTGTGTGGGTGGGTGGGGGGGTGTGACTCTGTGCATAGATGTGTGAGTGGGTGATTCACTGGGTGTATGGGTTCAAGAGTGCATCTGTGAAGGGCTGTATGGGTGGGTGAGTGTGTGTATGGGCATGTTGGTGAGAGAATGGATGCCTCAGTGGTACATGTGTGAGTAACTGCATATGTGAAAGGCAGTATATGTGAGTGTTGGAGTATATAAAGGACTATATGTGAGAGTGAGTGATTGTGAGAGTGGCTTGTATTACTTATTGTATAAGAGTGTAAGTATGTGTTAGTATATGTTTGAATAAGTGAAGTGGTGTGTGTATAACTGTATAGGTGAGTAAATGGGAGTGTGATTGATTCTTTGCATGACTGACTAGGTGTGTGATTAACTCTATGGATGAGTGGCGGTGTGTGAGTGTCTGTATAGATATGGGCGTGCATATGATAGTGCCGTATTGATGGTTGACTGCATGTATGGGTGAATGAGTGGATGTGTGTGTAGACCTAGGAATTAGTGAGTGGGTATGTACTAACTGGTATTGGTGTGTCTATGGTTTCGAAAATGGTAGTCTGTATTTTAGAGTGGGTGTATCAAAGGTTATATTAGGGTATGAGGAGGTGCATCAGATTATCACGTGGATGATGTCATCAGTGATGTCATTTGAGATGTCATCAGTGATGTCACTGACCATGTCATGAATGATGTAATATGTGACGTCATCAGCAGTGCATTGCGGGGGCGCGAGTTATAGTTAGCTGAACTAACTATAACGGCCGAATTTCTCTGGTTTTGTACGAGTGAAATGTCCAATTAACTATAACGTCCCTGAAACCTGTGGTTTTTTCAGTGAATTTCTAAGGTTTTTTAAATGCTAATTTCTAACTATAACGTCCCTGAAACCTGTGGTTTTTTCAGTGAATTTCAAAGGTTTTTTAAATGCTAATTTCTAACTATGCCAGACGTGCAGAAAGAGGGAAGAGAGGTGCAGAAAAAGGCAAGAAAAGTGCAGAAAGAGGCAAAAGAGGTACATAAAGAGACAACAGGGGTGCAGAAAGAAGCAAGACAGGTGCAGAAAGCATGGAAAGTGCAGAATGAAGCAACAGGGGTGCAGAAAGAGGCAATAGAAGTGCAGAAACAGGCAAGAAAAGTGCACAAAGAGGAAAGAGAATTGCTGAAAGAAGCAACAGAGGTGTAGAAAGAAGCAAGAAAAGTGCAGAAAGAGGCAAGTGAGATGCAAAAACAGGCAGGAAAGGTACAGAAAGAGGGAAGACGAGTGCAGAAAGAGACAACAGGGGTGCAGAAAGAAGCAAATGAGGTGCAGAAAGAGGCAACAGACGTGCAGAAAGAGGGAAGAGAGGTGCAGAAAAAGGCAAGAAAAGTGCAGAAAGAGGCAAGAGAGGTACATAAAGAGACAACAGGGGTGCAGAAAGAAGCAAGACAGGTGCAGAAAGAAGCATGGAAAGTGCAGAATGAAGCAACAGGGGTGCAGAAAGAGGCAAGAGAAGTGCAGAAACAGGCAAGAGAAGTGCAGAAAGAGGCAAGAGAATTGCTGAAAGAAGCAACAGAGGTGTAGAAAGAAGCAAGAAAAGTGCAGAAAGAGGCAAGTGATGTGAAGAAAGAAGCAAGAGCAGTGCAGAAAGAACCAACAGAGGTGCAAAAAGAGGCAAGAGGGGTGCAGAAAAAGGTAGGAGGGATGCATGATAGATGGGGCTGTGGAATGCGAGGCCCTCAGGAATATGGACGTGTGAGGTCCCTGAAGGGAGGAAGACCGTGAATGTTGTGATAGCTGCATGATGGGGCAGAAGAGTGTGAAATCATAGAAGCATGGGGGTGCTGTGGAGTCTGGGCTCACTGGAGGGGGCAGTAAATGTAGGGATCCTGGTGGGATGGATGGTACCATAGAGCACTGGGTGCCATTGAGTCGAACTCCCTGGGGTCAGTGGATTGTGTCAATACCAGGTGCATAGAACGCTAGCTCTCTAGGCATAGGGCTGCGAAGCATACAGGATTCAATATGACTCTATACTC
The DNA here is from genome assembly GCA_963921515.1 of Calotriton arnoldi. Classification (NCBI taxonomy): domain Eukaryota; kingdom Metazoa; phylum Chordata; class Amphibia; order Caudata; family Salamandridae; genus Calotriton; species Calotriton arnoldi. Next base: position 57,916 of record CAWUFW010019117.1, on the reverse strand, counting down.
ATGGATAACTTTTCTCCAGTCCTAAGCATTCATTGACTCCATTAGTGCATTCTGGGACTAGCAGTTATGAAGACAGTGAGTTTTAAGGAAAAGCTCAAGCTGGAAAGGAGGTATTCTCGTGACATGGGGGTCACATAAAACCTGGAGGGTTAGCAGTGGTGTTTGGGATCCCTGGGTTAGAGGAGAGATCAGTGGAGTGGAGGCCGCTGGAGTCGGGAGGAGGAACACATGAGTAGATTACAAAGTGAGTGTATGATCCCTGCAGGGCGGACCTAGGGGGGAAATGATTTCCAGGGAGGTGATGGGTAGAGAGTGTGGGTGGAGAGTGTTTGATACGACGGGTGGGATGACTGTGAAGAGCAGTTCAGTGAGGGGTGCCCTGAGTGCGGGACGCATGGAGTCTGCAAATCTGTGGGAGTGGGGGCCTTGGAGTGAATGAAGCTTGCTGTGAGGGCAGTGGGTTTTGGGAGATTGTCCTGGGGTGCTGTGGGAAGCAAAGAGTATACATGGTGACGCCCTCACTCGCCATGAATGATTGGATCCCTTCCCACACTTGGTTAATCCGGGTCCACCCCCGTCTCTCGAGACAAGTGGAACGCACAGAAAGCCCAACACTCGGCGCTATTCATCCATCCTAATGCATAGCAGCACCTGTGCGGCGGAGGAGCAGAGGAACCGCGTTACACGTCTGACGAGAGCTATGCAGAGTTCAGTGGGTGGAGGAGGGGTGAATGAGCGCAAAGGAGATGAAATGTGCTTGGCATGCACCCCGTAAATCACTTAGCTTATAGCACAAAAGAGGCGCCCTGCATCAACCGCTCCTTCACTTCTCTCTCACGACAATAACACTTCCTTCTCTCACTGTCGCACTATCTTTCAATCTTTCTCTCTCCCTTTCACCCTCCCTGCCTAGAACCGCTCTTTCTGCAACTCTCTCCTCTACTGCTTGGTTTGCAGTCTTTTTGCTTCTAGAACATTTACCCTCTCCACCATCTATTTCCTCATCTTTCCCTCTTTATTGGTGGAGTTTCATATAGCGGGAACTCGACCCGAAGGTATCAGAGCGCTTTACATGAGCACCAGTTAGGTTACAGAGGACACATTCATTTTTTTTTGTTAGGCATGGGGAGATTAAGTGATTTGCCAAGAATCACAGAATGTTGAGCGTCCCTGCTGAGACACGAACCCGGTTCCCCGCTCCGAGGTCGACTGCCCTGGCCGTTAGGCCACATTCTCTCCCCCCCTTTCCATTCTTCCCTCCCCTCCTTCCTCCATTACTTGCTTCCCTCCGCTGTCCTTTCTATCACACCTCCTTGCTTCACCACCCTTGTCTTTCTTACTATTTGAGACCCGTCTTTCAGCCCTCGCTTCCTTCACAACTGATCCTCCCTTCCTATACATCACTTTAACCCCCCCCCACCCTTCTCATCCCTTTACCCTTTCTTTCCGCATCTCTTCCCACCTTCAGTCCCAATGGCGACCACCTTTACCTTTTACTCTCTCCTTTTACCTTCGCCTCAAGTGACGGTTTCTTCTTTTCTCACCAATTGTTTTTCTTTCCTCATACCCTAGCCATTCCCCCCAACCCCCTCCCCATCGATCTTTACAAACCTCCTTTTTGACCCTGTCCACGTGCTGCATTCCTTGCCCTTTCTTTTGCATCCTCGTGGACTTTCTTCAAGAGGGTTACCACTATTGCAGTCACAGCTGAGATGGCAATGTGAGTGGGCGCATGGACCCTCAACCGCACACTCACTCCCAAACAGAGATATTGGGATTGAGACCACTGGCTGGGAGCACTGGTAACCCCCACTGCTTTAAAATCTGACGCTGTACAATAAACACCTGTTATTCAGCGCCAAGATGCCCTTGAGTGAACGTGCGCTATACAAATACACAGTATGTTATGTTATTTTATGTTATGTGCAAAAGCCACCATACCCGGGCATCAAATCCATACTATACATTTATAAAGTGCCTAGAAGTGTTACTTCCCACGGTGCACTGTTAAAGAAAACGCACTCGTATCACTGCTACGCTCGCTTTTCTCAGGACTGTCCAGTTTGTGTCCACGAAGGCTGGACCGATGCCAGATTTTCGAGCACAACCTTTTTTTGCAATGACCACACAGGCAGTCACCTCCGGGGGAAGGGGAGTCACCCCTGAACCCATGGAAAGGAGTTGAAGCTAACATGGGTGCCAAAAAAGAGGTAGGTGCAATTGGTACACTTCACCGAGCCTAGATAACTTGAGACTTCCTTATTTCCAGGCTAATCACTTACAATTCAAATTGTTCCTGTTTAAATGGAATACTCAGAAATGTATTTCATGTATATATACTTTTAAATATGACAAAGCCCTCTCCCACCCCCAACATGGATCCTTGTGTGCGATGCATGTCCTATGCCATCTTGCATACTATGCGATGCACCATTTAATCGGAGGGACATCCCACTTTCTGCCTGTTGGCTTACACTCCCTGCGCACAGGCACCCTGTGCTATCACAACTTCTCTCTGCTTCTAGAGTGCCAGCGAATCACCCTTACGAGAGCACATGAAAGGAGTCAAGGGTCTGTGAGGGGGGTGTGATATCCCACTTGATGGTAGAGGAATGGCACCCAGAGAAAGTGGAAGATTTTCCGACAGGCTGCGCATCTGGAAAGGCCGCGCCAGATGCTGTGTTCCGCTTGTGAATGACATCCCAGCAACACAGCCATTTCAAATGCACCAGACTGTCAGGAAATGCCACACTTTCCACGTGGGACAGGCAGAGAGACTGTTGAGAAGCCTAAAAAACAAGGCGGCCAGAAGTAACTGACGATGCCTGTTAAGCACACACCCTGCTAACACGCGATTTCCTGAGCCCCCCTAGAGATTTTCAAGTGAGGGATATCTTGCCAATGGCGGCGGCAGCTGCCTGCGCTCCGGAGCTCAGTCACCTAGATCGCCTGCATGGCCTGCCTTTGGAGCCTGCCCCTTGCCTCCCCTGGCAGCAGGCACCTGACTCCCATCTGCGGCTGGAGCACGCCCCTGTTCCGCATCAGAAGCTGGGTGGCTTTCTTGTTCTGCACCTGTTGCTGTAGCACAGCCCTGCCACAGACCTGTGGCTGGAACATGTGCCTGGCTCCTGCAGGTGCCTGGTGCACATGCCCCACTTGCATTTGTGCTGAGATGCTCAGTAGGCAGGTGGATCCTGGCATGCCTCCATCAGGGCTTGCCTCCTTCCCGTCCTCCTCTTCCTCCTCCAGGATGGAGGTGAGCTGCGGTGTGCTCCTGCATGCAGTGGGGTGATAGGTGTTCTTTCCACTCAGGACCCTTCTCAGTGGCTGCCGGGGCACGACCATGTCCCCCAGGAGTTGTTGCTGGGCGTGGCGGGCGTCACTCTGCCTCTTCAGCCTCTTGAAGTCACTGAAGGCCATGATGGCGGCCTCGGCCAGGAGTCGTGCCATTGTACGGGCCTTCTCTTCCCTGGAGACCAGCACAGCGTGGCACCTCAGCACCACGGCCTTGTTCTTGACCTGGTGCCGGTAAATCCAGGCAAACACTTTGGGGTGCCTGGCATTGGTGGCAGAGGCACAACTAGAGCCAAATTTTGGGGGGGGCTAAGAAAAAATTTCGGGGGGGGGCTAATTCTTCCAGCAGTAGGAAGTGTTGAGATGCAGGGGCTCTAGGAAGGGGAGAAAAAACAACAAAGCCTCATTAACATGCAAATGGTCTTTTAAAGACCTGTGAAGTACTCGGGTGCGGCTGTGTGTGTGCCCGGGAAGCTGTCTCAGCCCGGGCTGCCACACACGACGGGGGCTGAAGCCCTTTGATCCCAATGGGCGTTGCATGCCTGATTGGTGGCACAGTAGGTGATGCGGTGCAGTTGATAGGCATGGCTAAGTTGATTGGTCCCTTTCTCACTTGGCGTCATTCGGATGCCATGAAGCCCCAGAGTAAGTCTCATTCTAGTGCTGCTGCAGCCAAAATCGCTCTTTGCCCAGATTTTCTCCACGGGCTCCTGGGTGCAACCTTCACCCTTGGCCTGGAGAGTAATGGCATTGCCCATGTAACAGATGCTGTAGGTCGGGTCCTCCTTGTTGAGTTCCACCTTTTGATGCTTGGTCTTGAAGACGCTGCCCAGCCGCTCCAGGCGACATTTGGGCAGAAGCCCCGGGCAGGAGTGCATGAAGGAGGACAGAATGGACATGTAGGTGACTGTAGGGCTCTTCTCCTTTGGCTTGGGTTCCTTTTCCACCAGGACAAACTTGCTTCTCTTCCAAGGCAGCATCCCTGCTCTCTGATAAATAACGCAGTTCTATTGTGTCTTTATAGTTGTGAGCAGTCGCACTGTGAGGGGTGTGCACGCGGCTCCCTTTAGATGTTGTGGCGGAGTGGTGCTCCACACACGTGCCTTGTCTCTCTCCTAGCTCCTGGGCAGCCGGGCTGTACAGCAGGCAACTCAACTCCAGGTTCCTGCAGCCTGCCCTCCTGTAAGTGGCTCTGCAGCTTCCGGGCAGAGGAGCGCTTATGGGTCTCCAGGGCAGAAGCTTGCAGGTTAGGCTTCTGGGGAGAAGAATCCCACGCGCAGTGCTCCCGCACGCAGTGCAGCAGCTCCTGCGTAGAGCCGCCTCAGGCAGAGCCCCGGAAGGCGGCGACGGCTGCTCCTGGGTAAAAGGGGGCCGGACGGGCTCCTGTTGCTAGTGCTGCGGGTCCTTGGCGGTAAGACATAGGATGAGTTCCGGAAAGGCAGAGATTCTGCATCTCACTGCTAGATAATCTGAAGGTTGAACAGCCTCAGGTAATGCAGCTGCTGCAGCCTGCGCTGCTCCTCCCATTTGGATTCATGAGAAGGGGGGCTATGGAGACCACTGCTTGAAACTTCCTCCTCACTGGGGCATTCAATGAATACCTTTCACTAGAGCTATAATTTTCGTTCAAGCACTAACAGCAAGATCACGCAAGATCAATATTAAAACCGAAGTATGTATCATTTTTTTCACAGCCCCAGGGAGGTGGCGGTCCCCGGGGCTGCGGGGGCCCCCGCGGGCCCCCCTAATTAATTGGCAGTGCCCCCCGGACCTGGGCCACCCGGGGGCTTTTTGAAAACGAAGCACGGGAGCCCGCGCTTCATTTTTTAAAAATAATTTTGGCGGGATTCGCGACCCCAACGCGATTTCCGCCGAAATTAAAAAAACGAAATGCTTTTTTTGGCCCTGGGGGTCCTTGTGGGACCCCCTGAGCAGGCCTAGGGGGTCAGGGTGTTTCTACCCAGCCCCCTTTTCTTGTTTTTTAACCTTTGTTTTACTGTTTTCTTGTGACTCGGTTCTACCGAGTCACAAGATGGCTGCCAACACTTCCTGGTTTGAAGTGTTGGCAGCCAATCAGAGTGAAGCTCGTGCCCGGGAGGATTCGCGAACCCACAGCTGCCCCAGATATCGAAACTTTTTCTTTTCTAATTTCTCAGGAACACTGAACGGATTTACACAATTTAACAAAAAGGGCTCTTTCTGAACCAAGGGCTACCTTTTTGCCAAATTTGGTGTAATTCCGTTCAGCAGTTCGGGCTGTAGCTTTGTCTAAAGTTTCCTATGGAAAATTACATGGGGAAAACGTGTTTTGGGACCCCCCTTTTTTCTCGGTCCCCGCTTGACGAATCATCCTGAAACTTTCAAGACAGGAGCTGACCGGAGCGCCTCACTAGTTTTGAAAATTTCGCGAAGATTCGTCAACCGGCGCCAAAGTTATTGTGAAAACAAAAACGTTTTTTCCTATGGAAACTAGGTCCTAACTATAACTACCTACTGGCGACCGCCAGTAGGTAATATATATATATATAAAATCATTTTTTCTTTTCCCAATAACTTTGGCGCCGGTTGACGAAACTTCGCGAAATTTTCAAAAGTAGTGGGGCGCTCCGGTCATCTGCTGTCTTGAAAGTTTCAGGATGATTCGTCAAGCGGGGGCCGAGAAAAAAGGGGGGTCCCAAAACACGTTTTCCCCATGTAATTTTCCATAGGAAACTTTAGACAAAGCTACAGCCCAAACTGCTGAACGGAATTACACCAAATTTGGCAAAAAGGTAGGTCTTGGTTCAGAAAGATCCCTTTTTGTTAAATGGTGTAAATCCGTTCAGCAGTTCCTGAGAAATTAGAAAAAGAAAAAATATTGATATCTGTGGGCGCGGTGGGTTCGCGAACCCTCCCGAGCACGAGCTTCACTGTGATTGGCTGCCAACACTCCAAACCAGGAAGTGTTGGCAGCCATCTTGTGAGAACCGAGTCACAAGAAAACAGTGAAACAAAGATAAAAAACAAGAAAAGGGGGCAGAGTAGAAACACCCTGACCCCTGTGGCGTGTTTTAAGATGGGGAATTAAATCCCCTTCAATCCTGAGGGTCCCTAGGGGCCAACTAGCCCAACAGGTACGTCCAGAAAGCGCCACAGACTGCATTGCAGAGAGGTGTAAAAAGGGGTGTGGCCTCTGTAGACGTCTCTGCAACGCAGCCCCCTGGCGCATACTGGAGGTTCCTGGTGGGCTAGTTGGCCCCCAGGGACCCTCATGATTCAAGGGGACTTAATCCCCCAACTTAAAACGCACCACGGGGCGCGTTTGCACAGATGTCACCTCAGGCCCCGCCCCTCCCTTCACCATTGTGCAAATATTCCTCTAAAATCAGCCGAAATACGAATTCCGATTTAATCACCTGTTATCAGGAGAGACCTCAGTGCTGCATCTTTCAGCCCAGTACTGGTCCTGAAAAGTAATTCTAACCGTACTTACCAGTAAGTTGAATTTCCTTCCATAGGCTAACATTGACTGGTTTCACTTGGAAATTCTTCTAAGTGTGCAGATTTGGAACTTTATAATATTCCTCTAAAATCAGCCGAAATACGGATTCCGATTTACTCACCTGTTATCAGGAGAGACCTCAGTGCTGCATCTTTCAGCCCAGTACTGATCCTGAAAAGTAATTTTAACCGTACTTACCAGCAACTTGAATTTCCTTCCATAGGCTAACATTGACTGGTTTCACTTGGAAATTCTTCTAAGTGTGGAGTTTTGGAACTTTATAATATTCCTCTAAAATCAACCGAACTACGAATTCCGATTTACTCACCTGTTATCAGGAGAGAACCCAGTGCTGCATCTTTTAGCCCAGCACTGACCCTGAAAAGTAATTTTAACCGTACTTACCAGTAACTTATATTTCCTTCCATAGGAATCCATTGTCTGGTTTTCAGGAGAAAAGTTTCAAAGTGTCAATTTTCACAAATTACAAATATTCCTTAAAAATCGCCTGTATGACTTAAACGCATTCTTTCAACTGTTTACAGGAGATGCACCAGTGCTGGATCCAGGATCCAACACTGAGTAAGAAAAAGTAACGATAACACTACTTACCTGCTAAGTGAATTTCCTCCCATAGGATAACATTGGTGATTCTATGTGAAAAAGTTTCTAAGTGTCAACTTTTAAAAAACAATAATATTTCTTAAAAATCACTACTGTAACCAAAACGCTTTTACTCAACTGTTTACAGGAGATGTCCCAGGACTGAATCTAGGATCCAGTCCTGTGGTTAAAAAAGTAATCCATAAAGTAACTAATTGCATTTAACTAGAAATTCACATTGAGGTCAATGTTGCATTGTGTTTGAAATTGTGTTGCCCATTGCAACAACTGTAACTACTGTACTTAAAACTCTATTGCCTATTTGCAAACTATTTAAACTAAAGTAATTCATTCTGAGAAAGTATATTTTGTAATGTAATGTATAATGTAATTACAATGTAATTTAATAAATAAAATATCTAAAAATAAATAGTTTTAAAAAATGTAGTAAATCAGTATCAAAAAAATAAATATAGCAATTAATACATTTAAAAATTGTCATTTACAAAACCTTTGAAATTCACTGAAAAAACCATAGGTTTTAGGGGCGTTATAGTTAGAAATTAGCATTTAAAAAACCTTTGAAATTCACTGAAAAAACCATAGGTTTCAGGCACGTTATAGTTAGAAATTAGCATTTAAAAAACCTTTGAAATTCACAGAAAAAACCATAGGTTTCAGACACGTTATAGTTAGAAATTAGCATTTAAAAAACCTTTGAAATTCACTGAAAAAACCATAGGTTTTAGGGACAGTTATAGTTAGTTGGACATTTCACTCGTACAAAACCCGTGAAATTCCCCCGTTATAGTTAGTTCAGCTAACTATAACTCGCGCCCCCGCAATGCACTGCTGATGACGTCACATATTATATCACTCATGACATGGTCAGTGACATCACTGATGACATCACTGATGACATCTCAAATGACATCAATGATGACATCATGCAGTGACTGTGTGTTTCTCTAAAGTTTAAATATTTTTAATATATATCGGAAAAGACGTATTGAAGAATGAGTGGGTGTATAAGTGTCTGTATGGATGATTTAGTAGGTGCGTGACTGACTCTATAAGTGAGTGATTTAACGTATCTTACTGAATGCATGGGTTAGTGACTAAACTGGGTGAATGTCTGTATCCGTCTGTCTGTTGCTGTGTAAGTGACTGCATGTGTTTGTGAATAGCTACATGAGTGTGTATATGAGTTATTGAATGGTTGTCTGAGTATCTGTATGGGTGCCTGAGTGTTTGTGTGGGAGGGGTGTGTGCGACTCTGTGCATAGGTTTTAGGGACAGTTATAGTTAGTTGGACATTGCACTCGTACAAAACCCGTGAAATTCCCCCGTTATAGTTAGTTCAGCTAACTATAACTCACGCCCCCGCAATGCACTGCTGATGACGTCACATATTACATCACTCATGACATGGTCAGTGACATCACTGATGACATCACAAATGACATCACTGATGACATCATGCAGTGACTGTGTGTTTCTATAAAGTTTAAATATGTTTAATATATATGCCAAGGTGTATTGAATAATGAGTGGGTGTATAAGTGTCTGGATGGATGATTTAGTAGGTGCGTGACTGACTCTATAAGTGAGTGATTAAACGTATCTTACTAAATGCATGGGTTAGTGACTAAACTGTGTGAATGTCTTTATCCGTCTGTCTGTTGGTGTGTAAGTGGCTGCATGGGTTTGTAAATAGCTACATGAGTGTCTATATGAGTTATTGATTGGTTGTCTGAGTATCTGTATGGGTGCCTGAGTGTTTGTGTGGATGGGGTGTGTGTGACTGCACATAGATGTATCAGTGGGTGATTCACTGGGTGCATGGTTTTAAGAGTGCATCTGTGATGGACTGTATGGGTGGGTGAGTGTGTGTATGGGTGTGTTAGTGAGTGAATGTATATCTCAGTGGTACATGTGTGAGTAACTACATATGTGAAAGGCAGTATATATGTGTGTTGGAGTATATAAATGGGTATAAGTGAGAGTGTGTGATTGTGAGAGTGGCTGTATGGATGAGTGTGTACTTGTATTAGTGATTGTATAAGAGCATAAGAATGTGCTAGTATTTGTATGAGTAAGTGAGCTGGTGTGTGTATAACTGTATAGGTGAGTAAATAGCAGTGTGATTAATTATTTGCATGACTGACTAGGTGTGTGAATACCTCTATGGATGAGTGGTGGTGTATGAGTGTCTATGTAGGTGTATGAGTGCATATGATAGTCCTGTACTGAGTGACCGTAAGTATGAGTGACTGTACAGGTGAGTGAGTGGATGTGTGTGTAGATCTAAGAATTAGTGAGTGGGTATCTAGTTATTGGTGTTGGAGTGTCTATGGTTTTGAGAATGGCAGTCTGTAATTTAGAGTGGGTGTATCAAAAGTTATATTAGGGTGTGAGAAGATGCATGAAATTATCACATGGATGATGTCATCAGTGATGTCATCAGTGATGTCATTTGAGATGTCATCAGTGATGTCATCAGTGATGTCACTGACCATGTCATGAGTGATGTAATATGTGACGTCATCAGCAGTGCATTGCGGGGGCGCGAGTTATAGTTAGCTGAACTAACTATAACGGGGGAATTTCACGGGTTTTGTACGAGTGCAATGTCCAACTAACTATAACTGTCCCTAAAACCTATGGTTTTTTCAGTGCATTTCAAAGGTTTTTTAAATGCAAATTTCTAACTATAACGTGTCTGAAACCTATTGTTTTTTCAGTGAATTTCAAAGGTTTTTTAAATGCTAATTTCTAACTGTAACGTGCCTGAAACCTATGGTTTTTTCAGTGAATTTCAAAGGTTTTTTAAATGCTAATTTCTAACTATAACGTGCCTGAAACCTATGGTTTTTTCAGTGATTTTCAAAGGTTTTTTAAATGCTAATTCCTAACTATAACATGTCTGAAACCTATGGTTTTTTTCAGTGAATTTCAAAGGTTTTGTAAATGACAATTTTTAATTGTATTAATTGTTATCTTTATTATTTTGATACTGATTTACTACATTTTTTTAAACTATTTATTTTTAGATATTTTATTTTTTAAATTACATTGTAATTACATTATACATTACATTACAAAATATACTTTCTCAGAATGAATTACTTTAGTTTAAATACTTTGCAAATAGGCAATAGACTTTTAAGTACAGTAGTTACAGTTGTTGCAATGGGCAACACAATTTCAAACACAATGCAACATTGAGCTCAATGTGAATTTCTAGTTAAATGCAATTAGTTACTTTATGGATTACATTTTCTAACCACAGGACTGGATCCTAGATTCAGTCCTGGGACATCTCCTGTAAACAGTTGAGTAAAACGTTTTGGTTACAGTAGTGATTTTTAAGGAATATTATTGTATTTTAAAAGTTGACACTTAGAAACATTTTCACATAGAATCACCAATGTTATCCTATGGGAGGAAATTCACTTAGCAGGTAAGTAGTGTTATCGTTACTTTTTCTTACTCAGTGGTGGATCCTGGATCCAGCACTGGTGCATCTCCTGTAAACAGTTGAAAGAATGCGTTTAAGTCATACAGGCGATTTTTAAGGAATATTTGTAGATTGTGAAAATCGACACTTTGAAACTTTTCTGCTGAAAACCAGACAATGGATTCCTATGGAAGGAAATACAAGTTACTGGTAAGTACGGTTAGAATTACTTTTCAGGGTCAGTGCTGGGCTAAAAGATGCAGCACTGGGTTCTCTCCTGATAACAGGTGAGTAAATCGGAATTCGTAGTTCGGCTGATTTTAGAGGAATATTATAAAGTTCCAAAACTCCACACTTAGAAGAATTTCCAAGTGAAAACAGTCAATGTTAGCCTATGGAAGGAAATTCAAGTTACTGGTAAGTACGGTTAGAATTACTTTTCAGGGTCAGTGCTGGGCTAAAAGATGCAGCACTGGGTTCTCTCCTGATAACAGGTGAGTAAATCGGAATTCGTAGTTTGGCTGATTTTAGAGGAATATTATAAAGTTCCAAAACTCCACACTTAGAAGAATTTCCAAGTGAAACCAGTCAATGTTAGCCTATGGAAGGAAATTCAAGTTACTGGTAAGTACGGTTAGAATTACTTTTCAGGGTCAGTGCTGGGCTAAAAGATGCAGCACTGGGTTCTCTCCTGATAACAGGTGAGTAAATCGGAATTCGTAGTTTGGCTCATTTTAGAGGAATATTTGCACAATGGTGAATAAAGGGGGTGGGGCCTGAGGATACATGTCTGCTAACACGCCGTGTGGCGCGTTTTAAGTTGGAGAATTAATTCCTCCTCAATCCCGAGGGTCCCTAGGGGCCAACTAGCCCACCAGGTACCTCCAGTATGCGCCAGAGAGCTGCGTTGCAGAGAGGTGTTCAGAGGCCACGCCCCTTTTTACAACACTCTGCAACACAGCTCTGTGGCGCTTACTGGAGGTACCTGGTGGGCTAGTTGGCCCCCAGGGACCCTCACGATTGAAGGGGATTTAATTCCCCATCTTAAAACACGCCACGGGCCTGTTTGCACACATGTCACCTGAAGCCCCGCCCCCTCCCTTCACCACTGTGCAAACGCGCCCGTGGCGCGTTTTAAGTTGGGGGATTAAGTCCCCTTGAATCCTGAGGGTCCCTGGAGTCCAAGTAGCCCACCTTGTACCTCCAAAAAGCGCCACAGAGCTGCGTTGCAGAGAGGTGTAAAAAGGGGCGTGGCCTCGGTACACCTCTCTGCAACGCAGTCCCCTGGCGCATACTGGAGGTTCCTGGTGGGCTAGTTAGCCCCCAGGGACCCCCAGTATTTAAGGGGAATTCGTTCCCCATCTGCAAACGCGCCAGGGGCGCGTTTGCAGAGTGGTAAAGGAAGGGGCGGGGCCTGCAACCCGATCGTTTTTGTTTTTTTCCGAAGGGGGCTGTGTGGCCCCCTTCCTTTTTCCTATTTTTGGGCCCTGGGGACCCCATCCCCCAGGGCCTTACCCCTTTTTTTTTTTTTTTAAATTAAACGGGAAGGGGGCCGCGTGGCCCCCTCCCATGGCCGAATCCGGCCCTGGGAACCCCATCCCCCGGGGCATGGCCACACTTTTAAATATATTTTTAAGGAGGGGGGCTGCGTGGCCCCCCTCCTCAGGCCTCCTTTTGCCCCGGGGACCCCATCCCCCGGGGCAGGCCTTTATTTTTAAATTTTTTAAATTTTTTTGGGGAGGGGGCCGCGTGGCCCTCCTCCCGGGCCATTACTTGCCCCGGGGACCCCATCCCCCGGGGCTGGCCCTATCCTTTGGGGTCCGTGGGGGGACCCCAACTCCCCCATGGACCATGCCGGCTCCCCGCCTCCTGCAGGAGCCGGCATTGCTTTTCCACATGGGGAGCTGCTAACATGCAGCTCCCCGTGTGGAAAAGCAATCTGCTTTGGATATTGGAAGAGAGAGCAGGTTTCCTGCTCTCTCTTCCAATATCCAAAGCAGTTTGCTATGACAGGACGGAGCCGCGAGGCTCCCGTCCTGTCATAGCAAACTACAGTGTCCCGGGGGTAGGCACCCCGGGACACTGCAGGAGCCGGCCCTGGGGGTGGCGGTCCCCAGGGCCATCAAGGGCTCCAGGAGGGGGCCGCGTGGCCCCCTCCCTCCATGTTCAAAGCCCCGGGAGGTGGTGGTCCCCGGGGCTCTGGGAGTCCGTAACGGACCCCCATATTTAACTCTTTAGTGCCCCGGGAGGTGGCGGTCCTCGGGGTGTGTGGGGGCTGGAGCCCCCACACAGGTACTTTTAAATAAAAAAGAAGCCCCGGGGGTGGCGGTCCCGGGGCTGCGGAAGGGCCAGAGAGCCCTCCCGCACCATTTGTTTTTAAAGCCCCGGGGGTGGCGGTCCCCGGGCTTGGGAGCCTTAGAGGCCCCCATTTATTAAAATCATAACCCCCGCATGCCCACGGGACTTGGCCCACCCGGGGGCCACTAACAACGAAGCGCGGGAGACCGCGCTCGTTTTTTTTCCGGCGGGATTCGCGCACCCTAACCGCATCCCGCCGATTTTTTTTTTTTAAATGCTTTTTCTGCCCAGGGGTCCTTGTGGGACCCCTGAGCAGACCTAGGGGTCAGGGTGTTTCTACCCTGCCCCCTTTGTGCGTTTTGCGCACTTGTTTCTTTTTTTCTCGGCGGGATCCGCGCACCCTAACCGCATCCCGCCGATTTTTTTTTTTTAAATGCTTTTTTCTGCCCAGGGGTCCTTGTGGGACCCCCTGAGCAGACCTAGGGGGTCAGGGTGTTTCTACCCTGCCCCCTTTGTGCGTTTTGCGCACTTGTTTCTTTTTTTTTTCTCGGCGGGATCCGCGCACCCTAACCGCATCCCGCCGATTTTTAAAAAAGAAAATGCTTTTTTCTGCCCACCCCCTGAGCAGACCTAGGGGGTCAGGGTGTTTCTACCCTGCCCCCTTTTTGCGCTTTGCGCACTTGTTTCTGTCCCTCGGTTCACAAAATGGCTGCCAACACTTCCTGATTTGGAGTGTTGACAGCCAATTAGCATGCAGCTCGTGATCGGGAGGGTACGTGGACCCTACTCGGCGATAGATATATATGTGACTTTACTTTTGATTTTCTCAGGAACTACTGAACGGACTTACACCATTTAAGCAAAAGGCATGACACTGAACCAAGGGCTACCTCTTTGCCAAATTTGGTGTAATTCCGTTCAGCAGTTCGGGCTGTAGCTGCGATGAAAGGATCCTATGGAAAAATGAATGGGAAAACGCGTTTTGGGACCCCCCTTTTTTCTCGGCCCCCGCTTGACGAATCAACCCGAGACTTTCAGGGTAGGAGCGGAGCGCCCCAACAAGTTGGAAGCTTTCGCGAAGATTCGTCAACCGGCGCAAGAGTTATTTCAAATAGAATGTCGCGGATTTCCTATGGAAAATAGGTCCTAATTATAACTATCTACTGGCGACCGCCAGTAGATAATATATATATATATATATCAAGACCATGTAGATACTCCGTTTATCGGCGCAGTCGCTTTCGGCAAACAGAGAACCACGAACCACTGGAGATGTAGGCAATTAATCTTTTATTATCCTCAAATGACGCGTTTCGGGCACCACTTGCCCTTGATCACATATTCGAGAGAGCCGTACGCCATCTTTTTTAAATGCAGTGAATTCAAACCACGTGGTAAAACGAAAGTATAAACATAGAAAACACACTTGCACATTATTCTGCTGGTTATAGAGTCTGTTTTCATAACCTCTATAGTAGTGACTTCACCATAATCAAAAGCAGTTTTGTAAATGAAATACACATAATTAAGATGGAATAAACAGTCTAAGTTAATATATGCCGTAATTAGATGATATATACACAAGATAATAAATTAATTTGAAACACCACCATGTAAAATACATCATGATAAAATATATATGTATAAATACAATAAATCGGGCACATTAATTTATATAAAAGAAAAATCATACTGTTATTAATGACCCAAAATATTTGTGCAAACCATTGCGACTCGTATTGTAAACCATCACACTGTGTAAACAATAGACCAAATATATTATATCTTTTGATATAAATTCCTGCTTAAAATGCTGATACACTAGGATGAATCCATATTAAGTCACCTCTTTTCCATATTCATGGGATAAATCCCAATAATAGGTACAGAAAACCTGTAGAATTTATTCAAAAAGTGCTGAGTGCTTAAGTGCTACCCTGTGTACATATAACAAACATTATTTAAAGTGCAAGTGCAAAATATATACCATGGTTAAAATTTATGTCACAAACAAACATGTATAAACAATGCGAGCCTTAAATAATTAAATCCCATTAAAATTGAATTAAAAAAGCATTTAAATTCAATTAAAATTCAAATCAATTAAAGAAAGGCCGCAGCGAAAACTGCTACTTATTTACAAAACCTAGTTGATAGTACATGCAGGAACCATGGGAAACCCTAATACCAAACATCCAGAAGAACTTAATCTGCTCAGTTATAATTTGTTCCAACTCTTTTTTAT
Organism: Calotriton arnoldi; assembly: GCA_963921515.1. NCBI lineage: Eukaryota > Metazoa > Chordata > Amphibia > Caudata > Salamandridae > Calotriton > Calotriton arnoldi. The sequence goes on along the minus strand of CAWUFW010019117.1, from coordinate 42,535 downwards.
AAAAAATGATGCAAGTCCTCCGTGTTGTTGAGGCCATATGGAAACTTGCTGTCAAGCTCAACGATCATTCTAGACTCCATCTGCCTGAGAACTCTTTCTCTGTCTCCCCCTCTACGAAGTTTTGGAACGGTCGCCACTACAAAATAACTCAAGCAGTTGAGGTCATTATTATGTACCTGCTTGAAGTGGCGAGCCACCGGATAGGTCGAGTCATTGTTCACGATGGCCCGCAAATGCTGCAGGATTCTGACATGCACCTGCAACTTGGTGCTGCCCACATATCTTAGGCCGCTGGTGCATGTCAGAATGTATACCTCAAATTCCGTCCTGCAATTGAGGGTGCCCCGAATTGCTATTTTGTCTGGGCTAAAAGGTGTGGAGTAGTGGGTAGTGTTTATCCCAAACTTACATGCTCTACAAGTAGAGCACTTGGTAAAACCTTGTGTGGGTTGCAACCACATTCTAGCAGCGGACAGCTCAGGACTAGATTTAGCAATTTGTGTGCGCATAGATGTACCCTTCCTGTAAGTGACGACCGGTTGTGTAGGTAATCTGGGAGACAGAACCCCATCTGTGAGGACAATTGGCCAATTGCGCCTGATGATGGACCGAATCTTTCTCTCTTGTTTACTGAAGGTAGTGATTAACCTAGGGGCATTGTTTGCATCTTTGGAAGTTTCCTTGTTCGTGCTGGTACTAAGCAAGGATTCCCTGGTTCTCTCCTTCGTTTTGTTAACTGCCTCTCTCAAGATGTCTTCACTATATCCCCTTTGCCTAAATCTGCAAAGAGCTTCTTCTGTACATCTTTCCAAATCCCCTTCTGTGCTGCATATCCTTTTAAGACGTAACAATTCCCCATAGGGGATGTTCCTGATCAAATGTTTGGGGTGAGCACTGCTGGTATGGAGTGTTAAATTGCCAGCAGTAGCCTTCCTAAATAGCGTCATCGCTATTTTCCCCTGTTTGTGATAGACCTTTACATTGAGGAATTCAATGCAGTTCTTATTCACATGGGAGGTAAATTTAAGATTGGCAGTATTGTTATTAATCTGACTGATAAAATGTGTTGCACTTATTTCATTACCTTGCCAAACAATAAAAACATCATCGATGTATCTTAACGAGTACAACACATGATTATTAAAATCATTGGCATGAGTTTTTTTGAGGACCTGCTCCTCCCACCACCCTACATGCAAGCATGCATAACTGGGGGAGAAGCAGGCCCCCATAGCAACTCCTTTCTTCTGTAGAAAGATGTCATTATAAAATGAAAAGTAGTTATTATGCAAACACCATGAGACCAAACTTAAGAGCATTTTGTTGTGATGATAATATTCGATGGGTTTAGAATCCAAAAAATACTTAATTGCATTTAACCCTGTGTTGTGCTCAATGCTTGTATATAAAGATTCAATGTCCAAAGTAATGAACAACAAATCTTCTGACCATGTGATCGCTTGAATTTTGTTCAGGAAGTCACCAGTATCTTTTACATAACTTGGCAAGAAAGAAATCCACATATTGCGTTATTTTCTCCCCCACACTGTTAATGGCCGATATTCTGGGCCTGCCCGGGACAGGTGTTATCTCTTTGTGGACTTTTGGGATAAAATACAATCTTGGTAATACTGGGTGTTCTACATTTAAAAACTTAAACTCTTCAGAGGAAATCACCCCTTCTCGTTTCCACCCAAGTAGATCTTTCTTCAGATTTTCTCTGGCCAAATTGTATTTGCTGTGATTGGTCTTCTCATAACATTCCAAGTCGTTTTGATGTCTGCGTGCCTCTGTTATATAGTCACTTTGTGGCCAAATGACCATAGTTCCCCCTTTGTCTGATTTGGCCACAATGATCTCATGGTTGCTGCTTAGTTTTTTTATCAAATTGGTATACTCCACTTCCCATTTGCCTTTGTACCGTTTCCTGTGTTTGGTTAAATGATGCAACTTTTTTATATCCTCAGTCACTACCTCGTGAAAGATATCGATCGCATCTTTCGGCATTGTTGGAACAAACTTGGACTTAGGTTTGAAAGGACCAATGCCCGCTCCTCGTTGTCTTATGTTCGCCTGTTGTAGTCCCACCTGTGTGGAACACCCCTCAGTTGAATCTTGTTTCCTTGTATTGCCCTCATTGTTGAGATCGTGTAGGGCTGTAACATAGGCACATCTGATACCTGTAACTTCATATTAGGCTCCCTCATGATGTCCTCACTTGTTTGAGCCTCTTTGAGACCTTCCTTAATGGCAAAAAACTTTCGAAGTTTTAATTTTCTAATAAAACAAAAAACGTCAACTCTTGTTTGTACGTAATTAAAATCACTTACTGGGCAGAAAGATAGTCCCAAACATAACAACTGTTTTTCTGCCTCAGATAATACCGTTGTCGAAAGGTTGATGATGGTATTTTTGTCTGCCATTATTTTCTGCGCCTTTATGTTTTTTTCGGTAGTGTTTTTCCGTTTCTTGCGCCGTTCCCTTCTTCGTACGTTCTTTCTGGCTCTGTTTTCTATTTCTGATTTCTCGGTCTCAAGGTTTGGCGGCGGTCGAACGCTAAAAAATCAACCTCCTCGCCTAAATCCAATATTTTTGTTTGACCACATGCTCCCAAACTGCTTGTGCTTTCGCTGTTGGATGATATTTCACTTGTGAGGGAATCACTATCCACAGCTGTGCCACTTGCATTTTCCCCAGTACTCCCCTGTGCTGTTATAGTACTGGGCGGATTCTTATTCAATTTGGCTTTTTTGGCATTTTCATATTTGCGAGCAAAAGTAAAAATGCGACCTTGCTCATAATCGCATTTATCTCTGGAGAACTTGTGAGCCTTTCGAATCTTTATTTTCTCTTCTTGTTTGGTCAACCTTTCATGTATGTCTTTCCTAGTCTTTGAAATAAATTCGCTAGGTTCTAATTTTTCAAGTTGTTCGCTTATTTGTTCTATTTCCGCCATTAGTGCTTGTCGGTCTATCTCGGCATATTTCACCAAAATTGTAACCAGGTTCATAGATGCTGCCAAGTTACTCTCACCCCACTCCTTCAACATACTCGGGTTGGGGCTTTCAAAACTCGGGGCTAGCAAGATCCTCAAACCTCGTGGGATCCGCCCGACTTCTATGTACTTGGTAAGAGATTTGTGTTCCCACCATTTCGTTGTTTCAGCCCGCATGCATTTCTCTAATTTCTTTAAAAGGGCCTTAGCATCCCCTTCTTTCACTGTGCTTGAGCTAGTGGGAACTTCCCGATCTGTTGTTACTTTGGGTAGGTTATTGAACAGTTCATCCGCTGTGGCTTCTCGCTCACGGACCACCTCTGCCGATATTTTGAGGACAACCGTAATATGTGTACTGCTGCGGCGTAACTTATCGTTGCAATCCACACTTTGCCTCTCACTCCTCCCCACCTACGCAAATAGCTGGTACACTCACCGCCTTCAGGAAAACGCTGTACTCGACCGGTCATCCAACCACGTCGCTACCCCTTCAGGCTTACTTGAGACTATCCAGCTGCAATAGGGGGCTGCCGCCAAACTTCCTTTCTCGGATCCTCACTCCTCTGGTTGAGAGTGGCAGCCTGCTACACGGGGAGTGGGTTCGTCACGGAAGCAGCCACCTTCCGGAATTTGATACCAAGACCATGTAGATACTCCGTTTATCGGCGCAGTCGCTTTCGGCAAACAGAGAACCACGAACCACCGGAGATGTAGGCAATTAATCTTTTATTATCCTCAAATGACGCGTTTCGGGCACCACTGCCCTTGATCACATATTCGAGAGAGCCGTACGCCATCTTTTTTAAATGCAGTGAATTCAAACCACGTGGTAAAACGAAAGTATAAATAGAAAACACACTTGCACATTATTCTGCTGGTTATAGAGTCTGTTTTCATAACCTCTATAGTAGTGACTTCACCATAATCAAAAGCAGTTTTGTAAATGAAATACACATAATTAAGATGGAATAAACAGTCTAAGTTAATATATGCCGTAATTAGATGATATATACACAAGATAATAAATTAATTTAAAACACCACCATGTAAAATACATCATGATAAAATATATATGTATAAATACAATAAATCGGGTGCATTAATCTACATAAAAGAAAAATCATACTGTTATTAATGACCAAAAATATTTGTGCAAACCATTGCGACTCGTATTGTAAACCATCACACTGTGTAAACAATAGACCAAATATATTATATCTTTTGATATAAATTCCTGCTTAAAATGCTGATACACTAGGATGAATCCATATTAAGTCACCTCTTTTTGCCAAATTTGGTGTAATTCCGTTCATCAGTTCGGGCTGTAGCTTTGTCTAAAGTTTCCTATGGAAATTAACATGGGGAAAACGCGTTTTGGGACCCCCCTTTTTTCTCGGCCCCCGCTTGACGAATCACCCCGAAACTTTCAAGACAGCAGATGACCGGAGCGCCCCACTACTTTTGAAAATTTCGCAAAGATTCGTCAACCGGCGCCAAAGTTATTGGGAAAAGAAAAAACGCTTTTGAATGGAAACAAGGTCCTAACTATAACTACCTACTGGCGACCGCCAGTAGGTAATATATATATATATATATATATATATATATATATATATATATATATATATATATATATATATATATATATATATATATATATATATATATTACCTACTGGCGGTCGCCAGTAGGTAGTTATAGTTAGGACCTAGTTACCATAGTAAAAGCGTTTTTTGATTTGCCAATATCTTTGGCGCCGTTTGACGACTCTTCGTGAAATTTTCCAAAAAACAGGGTTGGGCCTCTCAGTTTGTGTGTTGAAAGATTCGGGGTGATTCGTCAAGTGGGGGCCGAGAACAAAGGGGGGTCCCAAAGCGCTTTTTCTCCATGTTATTTTCCAAAGGAACTTTATTACAGGCTACAGCCCGAACTGCTGAACGGAATTATACCAAATTTGGCAAAAAGGTAGGTCTTGGTTTAGACTGTGCCCTTTTTGTTAAATGGTGTAAATCCATTCAGTAGTTCCTGAGAAAAATATCGATATATGAGCACCGAGGAGGGTTCGCGAACCCTCCCGGGCACGAGCTTCACTCTGATTGGCTGCCAACACTCCAAACCAGGAAGTGTTGGCAGCCATCTTGTGACTCGGTAACCAAGTCACAAGAAAAGAGTGGAAAAATGGTTGAAAAACAAGAAAAGGGGGACGGGTAGAAACACCCTGACCCCCTAGGCCTGCTCAGGGGGTCCCACAAGGACGGACCACCTCCACGCTGCCCCAGGGACTGCCACCTCCCCGGGGCTGAATTTTTTTCAAAAAAGTGTGTGGGGGGGCTCCTGCCCCTCCCCACACTGCCCCGGGGACCACCACCTCCCGGGGCATTAATTATTCAAATGCGGGGGTCCGTAATGGACCTCAGGGCCCCGGGGACCCCCAGGGACCACCACCTCCCCTTCTAACAAAAATGTTAAAAAAGAAAAAGCCGGCATCGCGCCGGAGGCCCCTCCCCCTCCCAGCAGCACTCTGCAAACGCGCCCCCTGGCACGTTGTAAGTTGGGGAATTAATTCCCCTTGAATACTGAGGGTCCCTGGGGGCCAACTAGCCCACCAGGTATCTCCAGTATGCGCCACAGAGCTGTGTTGCAGAGAGGTGGTCCGAGACCATGCCCCTTTTTACACCTCTCTGCAACGCAGCTCTGTGGCGCTTACTGGAGGTACCTGGTGGGCTAGATGGCCCCCAGGGACCCTCAGGATTCAAGGGGACTTAATCCCCCAACTTACAATGCACAAGGGGGCGCGTTTGCACAGTGGTGCAGGGAGGTGGCAGGGCCTGACATAACAAATGTGCAAATGTGCCCTCTGGCACGTTGTAAATTGGGAGATTAAGTCCCCTTCAATCCTGAGGGTCCCTGGGGGCCAACTAGCCCACCAGGTACCTCCAGTAAGCGCCACAGAGCTGTGTTGCAGAGAGGTGGTCCGAGGCCATGCCCCTTTTTACACCACTCTACAAATGCGGCTTCTGGTGCACTGCTGGTGGGGCGATGAGGTCCTCTTGTGTCCTGAAGACCTCAGGGCACAAGTGGACATCATCCTCTGAGCAGCAGTGCGCCAGAAGCCGTGTTTGCAGCGTGGTGTAAAAAGGGACGTGGCCTCGGAACACCTCTCTGCAACGCAGCTCTGTGGCACTTACTGGAGGTACCTGGTGGGCTAGTTGGCCCCCAGGGACCCTCAAGATTCAAGGGGACTTAATCCCCCAACTTACAACGCGCCGGGGGCCACCATTGCACAGTGGTGCAGGGAGGGGGCGGGCCTGATATAACAAGTTAGCAATCATGCTGTGTGGGTCTTACTGGAGGTAATAAAAGGGATAGTTGGCCCCAAGGTTGACGTTGGGGGCTAACTATCCCTCCTGTTACCTTTGCTAAATCCCACACAGTGGGATTGCTAAAAGGTGTTTGGAGGCCACGCTCACCTTTCTCCACCACTTTGCAAACGCGACTGCTATGTTATAGTTAGAAATTAGCATTTAAAAAACCTTTGAAATTCACTGAAAAAACCATAGGCTTCAGGGACGTTATAGTTTGAAATTAGCATTTAAAAAACCTTTGAAATTCACTGAAAAAACCGTAGGTTTCAGGCACGTTATAGTTTGAAATTAGCATTTAAAAAACCTTAGAAATTCACTGAAAAAACCATAGGTTTCAGGGACGTTATAGTTAGTTGTACATTTCACTCGTACAAAACCAGTGAAATTCCGCCATTATAGTTAGTTCAGCTAACTATAACTTGTGCCCCCGCAATGCACTGCTGATGACGTCACATATTACATCATTCATGACATGGTCAGTGACATCACTGATGACATCACTGATGACATCTCAAATGACATCACTGATGACATCATCCACGTGAAAATCTGATCCACCTCCTCACACCCTAATATAACCTTTGATACTCCCACTCTAAAATACAGACTACCATTTTTGAAACCATAGACACACCAATACCAGTTACTACATACGTACTCACTGATTCCTAGGTCTACACACACATCCACTCATTCACCCATACAGTCACTCATACATACAGTCACTCATCAATACAACACTATCATATGCACTCATACACCTATACAGACACTCACACACCACCACTCATCCAGAGTTACTCACACACCTAGTCAGTCATGCAAAGAATCAATCACACTTCCATTTACTCACCTATACAGTTATACACACACCACCTCACTTATTCATACAGATACTAACACATACTTACTCTCTTATACAATCACTGATACAAGTACACACTCATCCATACTGCCACTCTCACAATCACTGACTCTCACGTATAGTCATTTATATACTCCAACTCTCACATACACTGCCTTTTAGATGTGTAGTTACTTGGACATGTACCACTGAGACATCCATTCACTCACCAACACACCCTCACCCACCCATACAGCTGTTTCCACATGCACTCTTGAACCCATACACCCAGTCAATCAACCACTCACACATCTATGCACAGTCACACACCTCCCACCCACTCACACATACACTCAGGCACCCATACAAATACTCAGGCAACCAATCAATAACCCATATAGACACTCATGTAGCTACTCACCAACCCATGCAGCAGCTTACACAGCAACAGACAGACTGATACAGACATTCACACAGTTTAGTCACTAACCCATGCATTCAGTAAGACACATTTAATCACTCACTTATACAGTCAGTCACGCACCTACTAAATCTTCCATCCAGACACTTATACACCCACTCATTCTTCAATACACCTTGGCATATATATAAAACATATTTAAACTTTATAGAAACACACAGTCACTGGATGATGTCATCAGTGATGTCATTTGAGATGTCATCAGTGATGTCATCAGTGATGTCACTGACCATGTCATGAATGATGTAATATGTGACATCATCAGCAGTGCATTGCGGGGGCGCGAGTTATAGTTAGCTGAACTAACTATAACGGCGGAATTTCACTTGCTTTGTACGAGTGAAATGTCCAACTAACTAAAACGTCCCTGAAACCTATGGTTTTTTCAGTGAATTTCTAAGGTTTTTTAAATGCTAATTTCTAACTATAACGTGCCTGAAACCTATGTTTTTTTCAGTGAATATATATATATAATTTAGTAGGCCTGGGCGGTAAATTCCGTTCCGCTCGCGGAATTTGCGGAATTTGGGTAATTTCGCGTTCCGCGTAATTACCAAAAATTCCGCGCTTCGCGGAATATTTTGCTTGTTCACGCTTTCAAAATGCGTGTTCGGGAGATATTTCTCCCCGAGCACGCAAACAGCGTTCGCGAACAGGAAAAAAGCATCGCGAACGGGCGGAACAAGCAATTCGCGTGTTCGCGGAACTTTTGCGTGCTCGCGGAGATTTTTTACCGTTTCGCAGAGGATTGCGTAGCGCGACTACGCAAATTCCGCCCACACCTATAATTTAGTTTAATATAATATTCTTTGAGGGTCTATTTTAAATTTCTTCTTCCATTATATTCTAAGGGAGGGTGTTGCAAATATCAGGGGATGGCCATATATGGTGCTAGACTTTTTGTTGCTCCCTTTTGGCAGCAGTAATTTACACTTGTAAATTTGGCTCCTCCGCCTTATTCAGCGGGTGGAGACATGTACGTTTACCCTTTTGAGTACCTTTGCACTCATAAATGGTGCACAGACAAAAGTAATAAACTTAATCAATCTTAAGAGTAGGGGCGTGGCCTGACCGAGCACGGCGTAGGATGTCTCCTGCCTGAGCTCCGGACCCCAGAGGCCATCTTCCGCATCAGGACTGGCACAGTGCACCGTGCTGGATAGCCTTGCCAGCCTCCAGCATCCACGCTATGCCGGGACGTTGTAGATGCCCCGGATACTCACCTAGACACCGCTGACAGCGCTGTCACCAGACGACTGGTGCGAAGGTGCTGCTATCTTGGTTGCAGACCCGGGGAGCAGCGGCCCTGAACCGGAGAGTGCTGGCCTTTTATAGCCAGTCTGGAAGTGCTGCCCTGGAGACCCTGTGTGCCTGGCATTCAGACCCTGCTGACGGGGATGGCCCCCACCCCGGAGATATCGGCCCGCAGAGCGGAGCAGGGGGTGGGCCTGGCAGTGGCCCTGGTGCCTGGTGGGCTGCCTTGACCAGATGTCCCGGAGCTTCACTTCACCCGTGGCGGTGAGTGCACCGGCAAGCCCCCGATTGATCCAGCCTCACCCTTTGCCGCTTGCTGACTCGGCGGCCGTCAGGGCGGGACTGGTGGCGGTTGCGGCCTTGCCGTGCTGTAGCCCTTGGAGACGCTTGATTGCAGTACCTGGAGCCTCATACTCCTGCAGCCGTCTCTGCGCCCCCTGGTGAGGTGGAGATAGATGCAGATACTGAGCTAATTAAACACCAAATCCTCTGGCTGACCACCTGCTGCCATTCCCTCTCTAGATGGGCCCAAGAAATTTATGGCCGGGCCCTGAGGCAGTTATTCCAAGAGTGTGGCTCGGTGAGAGCCTTGGAGAGCCGGGGAGATCGTGTGAGAGGGAAGGAGAGATCGTGGTTGAGGATCCCGGCCACTGTTGGTGAGCATCTGCAATTTTTTCTCCTTGCCTTAACTTTTGCATGAATCCTGGCATGCTTCAATATTTGGACTGCCTGATGAACCTGCCATAGCTGTGGGGGTTTAATTGCCTGGAAGAAGATCCCCAACCTCAAATATAAAGACTTTCTGCTTCTGTGCTTTGCTGTAGGGGTCTACGGGCCCTATTGCTCTAGCCTCCTTCAAACTGGGTGTTGTGGCCATGGGCCCCTGAGTGAGGTGTGTGACCCCCACCTACTCCCCCTGGGTACATCTAATGCACAATTAGAGAACACCTATTGTACCTTCCCTGAGGAGCTTTTTTTTTTACCCTTAAGGGCCCACACTACCAGGTCCGCGGATGGCAACACTGGAAGACCAGCAAATCTACGTCCAGCTAAAGCAAGAAGATACTGAAAACTGTAGCCGGAGAAACAATATTCGTATCAGAGGTGTTCCGAGGGGCATAGAGGGCTCATATATTATGACCTTTACAGCAGATCTTCTTCATGCCATCCGGGGAGACCCAGAGATCTCCCCTCTAGTTTTGGACAGGGCACATCAAGTGGCAGCAATTCCAGGTGGACCGTAGTTTCCTCCTGACAGTCTTATGCGAGTGAACTACTTTGTAGAGAAAGAAACAATATAACAGGCTTCTCGGAAGAAGTCATACCTGGTATACAAGGGACATACCATCCAGCTGTTCCAGGATCCTGCACCCACCACCCTACGACGTCGCAGGGAGTTCCAGCCAGTCACTAGCAAGCTTCAAGATCTTGGCATCCGTTACCAATGAGGACATCCCTTTGCTATTATTTTTGAGTGGGACGGCAAACACAAGACTTTTAGATCACTGAGGGAAGCCTTGCGCCTTCTGAACATCTTGCCGGTTTCTGGGGGGGGCCACGCCATTCTCTCCCAGCTCTCCTACTCACACAGCGTTGCGCAGAGTGTAGACTATTGTGGCTCCTAAAAATGCTTCTTAATGCAACAGGGATCTTATGTCTCGTGAAGCCAAGAGAGAAATTATTATATTCAACATCTTCGCAACATGGAGAAGCCCTCTAACATGGGTGACAATGTGTCATATTGCTGGCTGTGACAATCATAGGCCCTGGGGTCTGGATAGCCTTGGACATTCAGCTGCCATCGACCCATCCCACGGACCCAGACTTTTGGAGAATGACAGCCCCTGTATGGCCAGCGCTGTTTTGCGTAGGCCCTACCTAGTTCTTGGTTAACTGTTGTGACCCGTTTGGCCTTTGACTCTTGTTTACTTTACACACATTTTTATTTTCTTAGGTTACTGGGCATCTGTGGTAATGGTAAATAAGTCCATGTAGCCGAGGTGTAGATGAAGAAGATGGTACTTTATTGACATAGTCCTTAGATTATAATGCGAAGCCCCACCAGGAGCAGCTCCCTTGCTGCTCAGTCAGGAAAGATGCATTGCATTGAAGATCAGATACAACAGCATCCCTGGAGACCACCCTCTCTAACCCCCTTTGAACTTACCTCAGCATACACATCATATACTCTCCAATATACTGTAGATAGCCTGGTCCTCCCACTTTGCTCCTTGGCTCTCCCTTCCTCTTCCGCACTCAATGTCTCTCCCAGCCCAGTGACATTCTACATATCAGTTTTATGGGCCCATTTCTTAATATACACCTATGACCATTGACTCTGGGGAAAAAATCCTCACCCTCAGTGTGCGAGGGCTTAACGCGCTAAACAAAAGAAAACAAATATGGTAATATCTACTTTAGCAGAATGCTGATGTTATTTTCCTCCAAGAGACTCACCTTCTTTGACAAGGCACTCCAAGTATGGCCCACCCTATGTAGCCCTTCGGCTATTGGGCATATGCCTCAACCAAGACAGCTGGTGTTGCGATCTTTTGCAAGGTCACTTTCTGTTCCTAGGTCTCGCGGGTGGTTTGGTATGGAGAGAGTCTCTATTTGAAACTAATGGTACAACGCGCTCTGCGCACCCTTACTCTTTTAAACATCTATTCACCTAATCAGGCCCAAGATGCTTATCTCAGGGGCTTTCTCAAAGATCAGTTATCACAGGAGGGGGGATGTGGTTTTTGGGGGAGATCTTAATCTGGTCTGGGATCCTGAACGTAGCGCCGTGTCCTTTCAGGGAACGGGTTTTATGCCTGGGGCCCTTAAATGAGACATCACTTATATTGGCTTAGTTGATATATGGCTATATCACCACCCACACAAGGGAATTTTCTTTCTTTTAACATGTCCACCAGTCTTATTTCCGTATTGATTACCTCTTTCTCACTCAATCTTTACTGCGCAATCTGATTATCTTGATATTCCAAGATCCGAACACATATACTTTGAGCTCATTTGGTCTCAGTTAGGGGGAAAGGCTCAGTCCTACCTGCGATGGTGCCTCCCTTTGCAGTTTCTGCGTGAACCAGTGGATGCAGAGGATATCCGACAAGTAAAAGCAAACTATTTTGAACTTAACTCACACCCTGACATCTCAGCACATACCCTTTGGGGCGGATTCAAGGCTACCATTCGAGGAGCCATTACCACTATATCTATTGCCCGGACAAGAGAGGCCAGGCTGGTCGAGATGGGCCTTGCAGCTGACATTAAGGAGCTGGAACCCCTTGACCACTCTGCCCCATCCCAGTGCAATAAACAGCGTCTAGCTTTGTTGAGGGGCCAGCTACAGGCGCAGCATACTAACAAGGTGGAACGCGACTTACTTGCACTCAAGCAAAGATACTATTAGGGAGGGAACAAGGTGGAAACCCTCTTGGCATGAACCTGCACATATCTTCCTGGGCTTCAGACTGCAGATGGTACTTGCACAAACTCAGAAGTGGCCAAAAAGGCATTCCACGACTTCTACCACAACCTTTACAATAGCAAAGACACCTCTCATGAGGCCATTGACAGCTATCTTGTGGGATGCAGGTGGGAAACTCTGGATCAGATACACTCAGAGGTGCTTGAGGCTCCCATCTCTGCTGAGGAGCTTCAACCCGCTCAGAAGGACCTCCCCTGGGCAAGACCCCAGGCCCTGATAGCCTCCCCGTACATCGTAAATTTCTACCCCAACTACAGGAGCATTTACTTGCACTGTTTAACACTTTCACAGCAGAGATCATGTTGATTCAAAAACCAAGCAAGGACCCCCTCCTCTTGCACCTCATATCGCCCCATTGTGCCTTTAAATACCAATGCCAAGCTCCATATAAAAATGTTAGCAAATAGACTGGAATCTATTCTCCCGGTTCTTATTGGCCCAGACCAAGTTGGCTTTATTTGTAATAGGCAGGGGCACATAACATTCACAGACTGGAACACCTGGTGGAAAAATCACTCCACCACGGTATCCCGTCTTGTTAGTTAGACGTAAGCTAGACTAAATGTGCCTCCCATCCAATGTTTGTGCTTTCATCTATGCCAGTCAGAATAGTATATTTGACCCCCTAATGTTTGTTTTTCCACACCTTCTGTTATATTGGTATAAGACTCCTAAATTTAATTCCACCCCCACCCTGCAAAATGTAAGTATTTTTCCCAATGATTGTAGGATTGTATTCACAGTACAGTAATTGGTTAGTTTCTTATTTTTTCAATGTTTTTAGACTGGAGTTTGGTTACTACTTTTTTTCCAATATTTTTCATCAATACTCTCCTGCATTTAATTTAAAATTATATGATCTGAAAGTTATTATAGTAATTTAAATTGTGTTTTGAAATATTTTTGTTTGTTTTAGTTTTATGTGTTTCAGTTTTTGCTATATTTCAGCAACTTATTTTTTTAATATATTTTTAGCGATCTAAAAGAATGTAGTTTGTTTATTTTTTTACAGTGATTCATTATATATCTTTATATGATTTTTATTACATAATATTAATTAATATTATCTTCTTATTCAAAAATGATATTTATTTCATTCATTCATTTTAATTTATAAATCTATTATCTAACTTTTGAAATGTATGTATATCATTCTTTAAAGTAATTTTAAAGTGACGTGTATTTGCATGTTTATAAATTAATGTTAATATGTTTTACATTTACATATTTTCATTAACGTATTACTTTTTAAAAATATAATGTCACCTATGTAAAATTATAATAATATGATATATATATATATATATTCACTGAAAAAACCATAGGTTTTAGGGAAAGTTATAGTTAGTTGGACATTGCACTCGTACAAAACCCGTGAAATTCCCCGTTATGTCACTGACCATGTCATGAGTGATGTAATATGTGACGTCATCAGCAGTGCATTGCGGGGCGCGAGTTATAGTTAGCTGAACTAACTATAACGGGGGAATTTCACGGGTTTTGTACGAGTGCAATGTCCAACTAACTATAACTTTCCCTAAAACCTATGGTTTTTTCAGTGAATTTCAAAGGTTTTTTAAATGCTAATCCCTAACTATAAGAGGCCTGAAACCTATGGTTTTTTCAGTGAATTTCAAAGGTTTTTAAAATGCTAATTCCTAACTATAACAAGCCTGAAACCTATGGTTTTTTCAGTGAATTTCAAAGGTTTTTAAATGCTAATTCCTAACTATAACATGTCTGAAACCTATGGTTTTTTTCAGTGAATTTCAAAGGTTTTGTAAATGACAATTTTTAAATGTATTAATTGTTATATATTTTTTTTTATACTGATTTACTACATTTTTTTAAACTATTTATTTTTAGATATTTTATTTTTTAAATTACATTGTAATTACATTATACATTACATTACAAAATATACTTTCTCAGAATGAATTACTTTAGTTTAAATACTTTGCAAATAGGCAATAGACTTTTAAGTACAGTAGTTACAGTTGTTGCAATGGGCAACACAATTTCAAACACAATGCAACATTGAGCTCAATGTGAATTTCTAGCTAAATGCAATTAGTTACTTTATGGATTACTTTTCTCACCACAGGACTGGATCCTAGATTCAGTCCTGGGACATCTCCTGTAAACAGTTGAGTAAAAGCGTTTTGGTTACAGTAGTGATTTTTAAGGAATATTATTGTATTTTAAAAGTTGACAGAAACTTTTTCACATAGAATCACCAATGTTATCTTATGGGAGGAAATTCACGTAGCAGGTAAGTAGTGTTATCGTTACTTTTCTTACTCAGTGGTGGATCCTGGATCCAGCACTGGTGCATCTCCTGTAAACAGTTGAAAGAATGCGTTTAAGTCATACAGGCGATTTTTAAGGAATATTTGTAGTTTGTGAAAATCAACACTTTGAAACTTTTCTGCTGAAAACCAGACAATGGATTCCTACGGAAGGAAATATAAGTTACTGGTAAGTACGGTTAAAATTACTTTTCAGGATCAGTACTGGGCTGAAAGATGCAGCACTGAGGTCTCTCCTGATAACAGGTGAGTAAATCGGAATTCGTATTTTGGCTGATTTTAGAGGAATATTTGTATGTTTCAAAAATCGACACTTAGAAACTTTTTCAGCAAAAAGCAGGCAATGATATCCTATGGAAGGAAATTCAAGTTACTGGTAAGTACGGTTAAAATTACTTTTCAGGATCAGTACTGGGCTGAAAGATGCAGCACTGAGGTCTCTCCTGATAACAGGTGAGTAAATCGGAATTCGTATTTCGGCTGATTTTAGAGGAATATTATAAAGTTCCAAAACTCCACACTTAGAAGAATTTCCAAGTGAAACCAGTCAATGATATCCTATGGAAGGAAATTCAAGTTACTGGTAAGTACGGTTAAAATTACTTTTCAGGATCAGCACTGGGCTGAAAGATGCAGCACTGAGGTCTCTCCTGATAACAGGTGAGTAAATCGGAATTCGTAGTTCGGCTGATTTTAGAGGAATATTTGAATGTTTCAAAAATCGACACTTAGAAACTTTTTCAGCAAAAAGCAGACAATGATATCCTATGGAAGGAAATTCAAGTTACTGGTAAGTACGGTTAAAATTACTTTTCAGGATCAGTACTGGGCTGAAAGATGCAGCACTGAGGTCTCTCCTGATAACAGGTGAGTAAATCGGAATTCGTAGTTCGGCTGATTTTAGAGGAATATTTGCACAATGGTGAAGGGAGGGGGCGGGGCCTGAGGTGACATCTGTGCAAACGCGCCCCGTGGCGCGTTTTAAGTTGGGGGATTAAGTCCCCTTGAATCATGTACTAGAAATGAACGATAGCAGTGGTTATCTCAACAGAATAGTCAGCACCTCTGTTATAGTTTGCAAAAAAGTCAAATATAATATGTCTTGGTGTGCTCTATGTCAACACTGTGCCGTCTCCAGTGCTACTCAGTGCAGTGAGGAAAAATTCCCTCAATGCACTTCACATTAAACCAAAACGAAGACAGAGCACAAACCAATGGTAAAGACTGACCACAAACAGTCAGTAGTGTTTTTTAATAGAAAAAGAATATAATATGCACCGAAACAATCAAATTAGCAAGAGCATAAAAGTGCTTAATCATATTTTACAATGTTGCCACGTAGTTGTCATAAGATAACAGCCGACACGTGTTTCGTCGCAGATCGACTTTCTCAAGGCTTAAAATTTTTTAATCATATAGTCCTGAAATCCAACAGGAAAGAGGGCTCAAACAACGTACTTCAAAATATAGTAAATTTGCCGCTTGTCCATAAATACCGAGACCTCTACAAAGTATCGGGTAGGTCAAAAGGTCGCAAAAGGCCGTCTTTATTTCTTCAAAATTGACGCAACAGTCGCACACAAATCTGTATCTGTTCTTAGTGCTCCCTCTTCATTCGTTAAAACCTACATGCGTGAAAGGTCCATCTCCCGTAACAAGTTAGTTGGGGTCCAACTAGCCCACCCTGTACCTCCAGTATGCGCCAGGGAGCTGCGTTGCAGAGAGGTGTTCAGAGGCCATGCCCCTTTTTGCACCTCTCTGCAACGCAGCTCTGTGGCGCTTTCTGGACGTACCTGGTGGGCTAGTTCGCCCCCAGGGACCCTCAGGATTGAAGGGGATTTAATTCCCCATCTTAAAATGCGCCACGGGCCTGTTTGCACACATGTCACCTGAAGCCCCGCCCCCTCCCTTCACCACTGTGCAAACGTGCCCCGTGGCGCGTTTTAAGTTGGGGGATTAAGTCCCCTTGAATACTGAGGGTCACTAGAGTCCAACTAGCCCACCATGTACCTCCAAAAAGTGCCACAGAGCTGCGTTGCAGAGAGGTGTAAAAAGGGCGTGGCCTCTGTACACCTCTCTGCAACACAGCCCCTGGCGCATACCGGAGGTTCCTGGTGGGCTAGTTGGCCTCCAGGGACCCCCAGTATTCAAGGGGAATTACTTCCCCTTCTTAAAACGCGCCAGGGGGCGCGTTTGCAGACTGCTGCAGGAAGGGGGCGGGGCCTCGGCACGATGCCGGTCTTTTTTTTTTTTTTTTTTTTTTGTTGCTTTTTTCTGCCCAGGGGGTCCTTGTGGGACCCCCTGAGCAGACCTAGGGGGTCAGGGTGTTTCTACCCTGCCCCCTTTGTGCATTTTGCACACTTGTTTCTTGTGGTTTTTTTTTTTAATCAGTGGGATCCGCGCACCCTAAGCGCATCCCGCCGATTTTGAAAAAAAAAATGCTTTTTTCTGCCCAGGGGGTCCTTGTGGGACCTAGCAGACCTAGGGGGTCAGGGTGTTTCTACCCTGCCCCCTTTTTGCGCTTTGCGCACTTGTTTCTGTCCCTCAGTTCTACCGAGGGACAAAATGGCTGCCAACACTTCCTGATTTGGAGTGTTGACAGCCACTTGACAGCCAATTAGCATGCAGCTCGTGATCGGGACGGTGCGCGCAGGGTGCGCTCAGGATACGCGGACCCTACTCGGCCATAGATATATATGTGACTTTACTTTTGATTTTCTCAGGAACTACTGAACGGATTTACACCATTTAAGCAAAAGGCACGACACTGAACCAAGGGCTACCTCTTTGCCAAATTTGGTGTAATTCCGTTCAGCAGTTCGGGCTGTAGCTGCGACTAAAGGTTCCTATGGAAAAATGAATGGGGAAAACGCGTTTTGGGACCCCCTTTTTCTCGGCCCCCACTTGACGAATCAACCCGAGACTTTCAGGGTAGGAGCGGAGCGGAGCGCCCCAACAAGTTGGAAGCTTTCGCGAAGATTTGTCAACCGGCGCAAGAGTTATTTCAAATAGAATGTCGCGGATTTCCTATGGATAATAGGTCCTAACTATAACTATCTACTGGCGACCGCCAGTAGATAATATATATATATATATAAAACATATTTAAACTTTACAGAAACACACAGTCACTGGATGATGTCATCAGTGATGTCATCAGTGATGTCATTTGAGATGTCATCAGTGATGTCATCAGTGATGTCATCAGTGATGTCACTGACCATTTCATGAGTGATGTAATATGTGATGTCATCAGCAGTGCATTGCGGGGCGCGAGTTATACTTAGCTCAACTAACTATAACGACCGAAATTCTCTGGTTTTGTACGAGTGAAATGTCCAACTAACTATAATGTCCCTGAAACCTGTGTTTTTTTCAGTGAATATATATATATATATAAGATACATTGACGATCTTTTTGTTATTTGGCAAAGGTCTGCAAATGAAGCAGAACAATTTGTAAATGAATTGAATGTAAATAGTCTCAACTTACAATTTACAGCCTCCATTAGTCCTACCACAGTGAACTTTTTGGATGTACAGGTTTATATTAATGAAGGCCAATTGGAAACAAAGCTACACAGAAAGCCAACTGCAGGGAATGCAGTATTACATGCAGGAAGCGCCCACCCCCAGCACTTGATACAAAGCATCCCATATGGGGAGATGCTGCGCATCAAACGCATCTGCAGTCGTGATCATGAGCTGAAACTAGCCCACTGGCCAGTAAGAAGAGATTTTTGGCAAGAGGTTACACACTAAAATGCATTAACAGCGCTATCAGCAAAAGCAATGAGGTATCTAGAGAAAGTCTTGTCAATAAACCTATAGAGACAACCAACACTGATACTGAAGACACCACCACTTTTAGATTTATTCTTGAGTATAACAGACAGGAAAAGGCCATCAGAAATATTATCAGAAGGAATTGGCCCCTTATTCGAGATGACCCAGTGATTGGTCACCTACTCCCTAGAAATCCTGCTATCACATACAGTAAGGCGACATCCATGAAAGATACCTTAGTACGCAATGACCCCTTTACTCCAGCTGGGGGTACATGGCTAGCTCAAAGGAAGGGTTTCTTTCCATGCAAAACGTGCAAAGCGTGCCAACATGGTATCAAGAAAACTACTTACAGCACCCCATTTAGCGAACAAGAAAGGCAAATTAACAAGGCCCTCACGTGTAAATCTGATCATGTGGTTTATGTGCTGGAGTGTCCCTGTGCCCTACGATATGTAGGCAGCACGATACTACAGGGGCACAAGATGATACTCCAGCACATTAGGGCCATCAAAAACAAAGATACAGCATATCCTGTGGCACGACATTTCGGGGAAGCACACAGAGCAAACCCCAGAGATCTTAAATATTTTTTATTGGATGCCGTCCCCACCAACAAAAGAGGAGGTGATAGGGAGAAAGCTTTGAGACAACTGGAAACACGTTATATTCTTGACCTCGACACCAAGGCCCCTGGGGGCCTCAATATAACAGAGGAACTTTACACCTGCCTCCAAACGTGATAGTGCTACTGAGCTCTTATATTTTATTATATTTTAATACATTTTGTTATTAACTCAGGGACTTTGAACATCCTATAATCAAATAGATTAATCTATAGACATTTTCACCTGACTGGTATAATTCAACCATTAGGATTCAAGCAGCCGCCAGCCAAGTAGCAACAAATAAAAAGCTCTTTTACACATTTTTACACGGTTTTAGAATTGGGTTTTAAGATAGGAACACATCACTTAGAAGTTTTTTTAAATCGGTGTTTATTTGCACAAATTGATGCCTGAGTAGTTGAAAAACTAAAAGCATATTGTTTACATTGTGAGTACTGTGAAACATGCATTTGCACTTTAATTGGCCAGCCATATTATTACCTTGAAATGTGACAACATATCTTATTTACAATTCAAGTACTGTATTATGCATTAGCACTTTAAGAATAATGGGTTTTAAAAGCAACTATTTGATATATTATTAATATTTTTAGTATGCGGTACCATTTTGTTTTAAAAAAGCATGTGATGATGAAACTATTTATATGTTTTAATAATGCTTTCAATAATGCTATATTTATATAACAAATCATATATATTTATTAACCATACAGTACATTGTGGAGATTAATGTCATGGCTGGAACATTATAGGTGCCAACTTGCTATTGGTCCATGGATTGGGTATTTAAACCTGAATTTCAAACAATCTATCCATGTTAAAGGTCAAAATTCCGACCAATAGCACACTAATTGCCTTAAGAGGATAGCATTTTCCTTTTAGTAAATCAATCGGTAGTAATTTGTTACAATATAACTTTTAAATCGCATATATAAGGATACCTGACAACAATTTGGTAAATACATGGCAGGATTATAACATAATTAATTCAGACCTGCCTTACAACTATGTTACAACATTGGTATAAGTTTGCACCATTACCAAATTTTGGGTCAGGAAGCTTTTTAATGACAACTTGTCTTTTATGTTTATGCGGCATTTTGCACATCTTCTGCTTAGGCATTTGTCACTTTAAAAAACAAAAAATGCAACAAAAAAGAAAAAAACAGCAAATGTAACACTGGGGTATTTAAACCAACCATGTACCGTGTTTCGTGTCATGTGATCAAGGCCCTCCGGGGTCGAAACGCGTCATGCTGATGGTGATATTGGGATGAAATAAACTAAAAATCTGCACTTACTCTGTGGTCCGTGCTCCTGTTCCTGGGAGTTCGGGCGAAGGTTGGAGTTCTAAGGATATATTTATATATATAATATATATGTACGCTCCGACTTCCAAAGGAAAGATGAGCACTCGCGGGGTTTTAGGATTCATGAATTTTATTCCAAGAGCAGACGCGTTTCGGCGGTTGCCTTTTTCAATACTCGTACAGATACAAGACATGTTTCCTGCAGACTCTCTTTTATATGGTGTTCAATCACCGTGTCAGTTCCGGTCTAGAGAGAAGAGAGGAGAGAGGAGAGTTAGTGATGCACTATGCTATTCCGGGCGCCATCTTGCATGTATTATCAAAGTTTTTTCATGCTCCTCTGCCCTAAATGGGCTATCTCCTCCTTCAATCTGCAGCTCCACATATTAGTTCATATTATCAGTCTCCTTTGCCCCTCGCCCAAACTGCAAGGCAGCTTTTCATCAGCAAATAGCTACCCGCAGGGATTGGTCCAATTACCTTTCCCCGAGATTTGAATAATTTCCGAACTTCATCGACGGGGACCTCTGTACCTCCATGCACTCTTGCGGCGGTACTGACAGTGTCTTTACATAAAACAGCTCCAAGTTCCACCAAGCACTTATAGAACTCTTCCTGGGCGGGTGCTATTGCATGAGAGGGTGGAACTCTCATAATATGTACGCTCCGACTTCCAAAGGAAAGATGAGCACTCGCGGGGTTTCAGGATTCATGAATTTTATTCCAAGAGCAGACGCGTTTCGGCGATTGCCTTTTTCAATGCTCATACAGATACAAGACGTGTTTCCTGCAGACTCTCTTTTATATGGTGTTCAATCACCGTGTCAGTTACGGTCTAGAGAGAATAGAGGAGAGTTAGTGATGCACTATGCTATTCCGGGCGCCATCTTGCATGTAATATCAAAGTTTTTTCATGCGCCTCTGCCCTAAATGATTTGAATAATCTCCGAACTTCATCGACGGGGACCTCCGTGCCGCCATGCAAGATGGCGCCCAGAATAGCATAGTGCATCACTAACTCTCCTCTCTTCTCTCTAGACCGGAACTGACACAGTGATTGAACACCATGTAAAAGAGAGTCTGCAGGAAACACGTCTTGTATCTGAAAAAGGCAACCGCCGAAACGCGTCTGCTCTTGGAATAAAATTCATGAATCCTGAAACCCCGCGAATGCTCATCTTTCCTTTGGAAGTCGGAGCGTACATATTATGAGAGTTCCACCCTCTCATGCGTGTAGCACCCGCCCAGGAAGAGTTCTATAAGTGCTTGGTGGAACTTGGAGCTGTTTTATGTAAAGACACTGTCAGAACCGCCGCAAGAGTGCATGGAGGCACGTGAAGTCCCCGTCGATGAAGTTCGGAGATTATTCAAATCTCGGGAAAGGTAATTGGACCAATCCCTGTGGGTAGCTATTTGCTGATGAAAAGCTGCCTTGCGGTTTGGGTGCGGGGCAAAGGAGACTGATAATATGAACTAATATGTGGAGCTGCAGATTGAAGGAGGAGATAGCCCATTTAGGGCAGAGGCGCATGAAAAAACTTTGATAATACATGTAAGATGGCGCCCGGAATAGCATAGTGCATCACTAACTCTCCTCTCTTCTCTCTAGACCAAAACTGACACGGTGATTGAACACCATATAAAAGAGAGTCTGCAGGAAACACGTCTTGTATCTGTACGACCATTGAAAAAGGCAACCGCCGAAATGCGTCTGCTCTTGGAATAAAATTCATGAATCCTGAAACCCTGCGAGTGCTCATCTTTCCTTTGGAAGTCGGAGCGTACATATTATGAGAGTTCCACTCTCTCATGCGGTAGCACCCGCCCAGGAAGAGTTCTATAAGTGCTTGGTGGAACTTGGAGCTGATATATATATATATATATATATATATATATATATATATATATATATATTCACTGAAAAAACCATAGGTTTTAGGGAAAGTTACAGTTAGTTGGACATTGCACTCGTACAAAACCCGTGAAATTCCCCCGTTATAGTTAGTTCAGCTAACTATAACTCGCGCCCCGCAATGCACTGCTGATGACGTCACATATTACATCACTCATGACATGGCAGTGACATCACTGATGACATCACTGATGACATCATCCAGTGATTGTGTGTTTCTGTAAAGTTTAAATATGTTTAATATATATAGGGAAAGGCGTATTGAAGAATGAGTGGGTGTATAAGCGTCTGAATGGATGATTTAGTAGGTGCGTGACTGAGTCTATAAGTGAGTGATTAAACGTATCTTACTGGATGCATGGGTGAGTGACTAAACTGTGTGAATGTCTGTATCCGTCTGTCTGTTGTTGTGTAAGCAGCTGCATGGGTTTCTGACTAGCTAAATGAGTGTCTATATGGGTTATGGATTGGTTCTCTGAGTATCTGTATGGGTGCCTCAGTGTTTGTGTGGGTGGGGTGTGTGTGACTCTGTGCATAGATGTGTGAGTGGGTGATTCACTGGGTGCATGGTTTCAAGAGTGCGTCTGTGATGGACTGTATGGGTGGGTGAGTGTGTGTATGGGTGTGTTAGTGATTGAATGTATATCTCAGTGGTACATGTGTGAGTAACTACATATGTGAAAGGCAGTATATATGTGTGTTGGAGTATATAAATGGCTATAAGTGAGAGTATGTGATTGTGAGAGTGGCTATATGGATGAGTGTGTGCTTGCATCAGTGATTGCATAGGAGCGTAAGAATGTGCTAGTATTTTTATGAGTAAGTGAGCTGGTGTGTATAACTGTATAGGTGAGTAAATTGGAGTGTGATTAATTATTTGCATGACTGACTAGGTGTGTGAGTACCTCTATGGATGAGTTGCGTTGTGTGAGTGTTTATATAGGTGTATGAGTGCATATGATAGTCCTGTACTGAGTGACTGTAAGTATGAGTGACTGTACGGGTGAGTGAGTAGATGTGTGTGTGTAGACCTAAGAATCAGTGAGTGGGTATGTACTTATTGGTATTGGAGTGTGTATGGTTTTGAGAATGGCAGTCTGTAATTTAGAGTGGGTGTATCAAAAGTTATATTAGGGTGTGAGAAGATGCATTAAATTCTCACATGGATGATGTCATCAGTGATGTCATTTGAGATGTCATCAGTGATGTCATCAGTGATGTCACTGACCATGTCATGAGTGATGTAATATGTGACGTCATCAGCAGTGCATTGCGGGGGCGCGAGTTATAGTTAGCTGAACTAACTATAACGGGGGAATTTCACGGGTTTTGTACGAGTGCAATGTCCAACTAACTATAACTTTCCCTAAAACCTATGGTTTTTTTCAGTGAATTTCAAAGGTTTTTAAATGCTAAACCCTAACTATAACAGGCCTGAAACCTATGGTTTTTTCAGTGAATTTCAAAGGTTTTTAAAATGCTAATTCCTAACTATAACAAGCCTGAAACCTATGGTTTTTTCAGTGAATTTCAAAGGTTTTTAAATGCTAATTCCTAACTATAACATGTCTGAAACCTATGGTTTTTTTCAGTGAATTTCAAAGGTTTTGTAAATGACAATTTTTAAATGTATTAATTGTTATATTTATTTTTTTTGATACTGATTTACTACATTTTTTTAAACTATTTATTTTTAGATATTTTATTTTTTAAATTACATTGTAATTACATTATACATTACATTACAAAATATTCTTTCTCAGAATGAATTACTTTAGTTTAAATACTTTGCAAATAGGCAATAGACTTTTAAGTACAGTAGTTACAGTTGTTGCAATGGGCAACACAATTTCAAACACAATGCAACATTGAGCTCAATGTGAATTTCTAGCTAAATGCAATTAGTTACTTTATGGATTACTTTTCTAACCACAGGACTGGATCCTAGATTCAGTCCTGGGACATCTCCTGTAAACAGTTGAGTAAAAGCGTTTTGGTTACAGTAGTGATTTTTAAGGAATATTATTGTATTTTAAAAGTTGACACTTAGAAACTTTTTCACATAGAATCACCAATGTTATCATATGGGAGGAAAATCACTTAGCAGGTAAGTAGTGTTATCGTTACTTTTTCTTACTCAGTGGTGGATCCTGGATCCAGCACTGGTGCATCTCCTGTAAACAGTTGAAAGAATGCGTTTAAGTCATACAGGCGATTTTTAAGGAATATTTGTAGTTTGTGAAAATCAACACTTTGAAACTTTTCTGCTGAAAACCAGACAATGGATTCCTATGGAAGGAAATATAAGTTACTGGTAAGTATGGTTAAAATTACTTTTCAGGATCAGTACTGGGCTGAAAGATGCAGCACTGAGGTCTCTCCTGATAACAGGTGAGTAAATCGGAATTCGTAGTTCGGCTGATTTTAGAGGAACATTTGTATGTTTCAAAAATCGACACTTAGAAACTTTTTCAGCAAAAAGCAGACAATGATATCCTATGGAAGGAAATTCAAGTTACTGGTAAGTACGGTTAAAATTACTTTTCAGGATCAGTACTGGGCTGAAAGATGCAGCACTGAGGTCTCTCCTGATAACAGGTGAGTAAATCGGAATTCGTATTTCGGCTGATTTTAGAGGAATATTATAAAGTTCCAAAACTCCACACTTAGAAGAATTTCCAAGTGAAACCAGTCAATGATATCCTATGGAAGGAAATTCAAGTTACTGGTAAGTACGGTTAAAATTACTTTTCAGGATCAGTACTGGGCTGAAAGATGCAGCACTGAGGTCTCTCCTGATAACAGGTGAGTAAATCGGAATTCGTAGTTCGGCTGATTTTAGAGGAATATTTGTATGTTTCAAAAATCGACACTTAGAAACTTTTTCAGCAAAAAGCAGACAATGATATCCTATGGAAGGAAATTCAAGTTACTGGTAAGTACGGTTAAAATTACTTTTCAGGATCAGTACTGGGCTGAAAGATGCAGCACTGAGGTCTCTCCTGATAACAGGTGAGTAAATCGGAATTCGTAGTTCGGCTGATTTTAGAGGAATATTTGCACAATGGTGAAGGGAGGGGGCGGGGCCTGAGGTGACATCTGTGCAAACGCGCCCCGTGGCGCGTTTTAAGTTGGGGGATTAAGTCCCCTTGAATCATGAGGGTCCCTGGGGTCCAACTAGCCCACCCTGTACCTCCAGTATGCGCCAGGGAGCTGCGTTGCAGAGAGGTGTTCAGAGGCCACGCCCATTTTTGCACCTCTCTGCAACGCAGCTCTGTGGCGCTTTCTGGACGTACCTGGTGGGCTAGTTCGCCCCAGGGACCCTCAGGATTGAAGGGGATTTCATTCCCCATCTTAAAATGCGCCACGGGGCCTGTTTGCACACATGTCACCTGAAGCCCCGCCCCTCCCTTCACCACTGTGCAAACGTGCCCCGTGGCGCGTTTTAAGTTGGGGGATTAAGTCCCCTTGAATACTGAGGGTCCCTGGAGTCCAACTAGCCCACCATGTACCTCCAAAAGCGCCACAGAGCTGCGTTGCAGAGAGGTGTAAAAGGGCGTGGCCTCTGTACACCTCTCTGCAACGCAGCCCCTGGCACATACCGGAGGTTCCTGGTGGGCTAGTTGGCCCCCAGGGACCCCCAGTATTCAAGGGGAATTACTTCCCTTCTTAAAACGCGCCAGGGGGCGCGTTTGCAGACTGCTGCAGGGAGGGGGCGGGGCCTCGGCACGATGTCGGTCTTTTTTTTTTTTTCCTGCCCAGGGGGTCCTTGTGGGACCCCCTGAGCAGACCTAGGGGGTCAGGGTGTTTCTACCCTGCCCCCTTTGTGCATTTTGCGCACTTGTTTCTTGTGCTTTTTTTTTTTTAATCGGTGGGATCCGCGCACCCTAAGCGCATCCCGCCGTTTAAAAAAAAAAAAAAAGCTTTTTTCTGCCCAGGGGGTCCTTGTGGGACCCCCTGAGCAGACCTAGGTGGTCAGGGTGTTTCTACCCTGCCCCCTTTTTGCGCTTTGCGCACTTGTTTCTGGGACAAAATGGCTGCCAACACTTCCTGATTTGGAGTGTTGACAGCCACTTGACAGCCAATTAGCATGCAGCTCGTGATCGGGACGGTGCGCGCAGGGTGCGCTCAGGATACGCGGACCCTACTCGCCCATAGATATATATGTGACTTTACTTTTGATTTTCTCAGGAACTACTGAACGGATTTACACCATTTAAGCAAAAGGCACGACACTGAACCAAGGGCTACCTCTTTGCCAAATTTGGTGTAATTCCGTTCAGCAGTTCGGGCTGTAGCTGCGACTAAAGGTTCCTATGGAAAAATGAATGGGGAAAACGCGTTTTGGGACCCCCCTTTTTTCTCGGCCCCCGCTTGACGAATCAACCCGAGACTTTCAGGGTAGGAGCGGAGCGCCCCAACAAGTTGGAAGCTTTCGCGAAGATTCGTCAACCGGCGCAAGAGTTATTTCAAATAGAATGTCGCGGATTTCCTATGGATAATAGGTCCTAACTATAACTATCTACTGGCGACCGCCAGTAGATAATATATATATATGTAAAGATGTGTATATATTTATATATATATATATATATATTCACTGAAAAAACCACAGGTTTCAGGGACGTTATAGTTAGTTAGACATTTCACTCGAACAAAACCAGAGAAATTCGGCCGTTATAGTTAGTTCAGCTAACTATACACACTATACACCTAGGAATTAGTGAGTGGGTGTGTACTAACTGGTATTGGTTTGTCTATGGTTTCGAAAATGGTAGTCTGTATTTTTAGAGTGGGTGTATCAAAGGTTATATTAGGGTATGAGGAGGTGCATCAGATTATCACGTGGATGATGTCATCAGTGATGTCATTTGAGATGTCATCAGTGATGTCATCAGTGATGTCACTGATCATGTCATGAATGATGTAATATGTGACGTCATCAGCAGTGCATTGCGGGGCGCGAGTTATAGTTAGCTGAACTAACTATAACGGCAGAATTTCTCTGGTTTTGTACGAGTGAAATGTCCAACTAACTATAACATCCCTGAAATCTGTGGTTTTTTCAGTGAATTTCTAAGGTTTTTTAAATGCTAATTTCTAACTATAACGTCCCTGAAACCTGTGGTTTTTTCAGTGAATTTCAAAGGTTTTTAAATGCTAATTTCCAACTATAACGTCCCTGAAACCTGTGGTTTTTTCAGTGAATTTCAAAGGATTTTTAAATGCTAATTTCTAACTATGCCTACAGGGGTAGGACATGTGCAGAAAGAGGAAGACAGGTGCAGAAAGAAGCAAGAGAAATGCAGAAAGAGGCAACAGAAGTCCAGAAAGAAGAAGAAAGGTGCAGAAAGAAGCAAGAAATGTGCACAAAGAACCAACAGAGGAGCAGAAAGAGGCCTTGTTGCAAAGTCATCCTGGGCCCCCAACTTTTTGCTGACGCGTACTGGTGGTAACTGACTCTGGCTAACCAGGCCCGGAGCCAGTGCTATGCTGAAAGACACTTAGAATACAGTGAAAACACCTACATATACTAGGGTACACTATAGGTTGGGGTATCCCTGTGATTGGCATGACCTCCCCTGTATGGCCCTAGTACATAATAGGGCAGGGGGATTAAAACTACCTCTAACTAAGAGGTGCAGAAGGCGGCAAGAGAAGTGCAGAAAGAAGCAACAGAGGTGCCGAAAGAGGCAAGAGAGGTGCAGAAACAAGCAAGTGAAGTGCAGAAAGAGGCAGTGAGGTACATAAAGAGACAACAGAGGTGCAGAAAGAGGCAAGAGAACTGCAGAAAAAGGCAAGAAAAGTACAGAAAGAGGCCAAAGAGGTACATAAAGACATAACAGGGGTGCAGAAAGAAGCAAGACAGGTGCATAAAGAAGCATGGAAAGTGAAGAATGAAGCAACAGGGGTACAGAAAGAGGCAAGAGAAGTGTAGAAAGGAGCAAGTGAGGTGCAGAAAGAGCCAGGAGAGGCGCAAAAAGAGGCAAGAGAGGTGCAGAAACAGGCAAGAGAAGTGCACAAAGAGGCAAGAGAATTGCTGAAAGAAGCAACAGAGGTGTAGAAAGAAGCAAGAAAAGTGCAGAAAGAGGCAAGTGAGATGCAAAAACAGGCAGGAAGGGTACAGAAAGAGGGAAGACGAGTGCAGAAAGAGACAACAGGGGTGCAGAAAGAAGCAAATGAGGCGCAGAAAGAGGCAACAGACGTGCAGAAAGAGGGAAGAGAGGTGCAGAAAAAGGCAAGAAAAGTGCAGAAAGAGGCAAAAGAGGTACATAAAGAGACATCAGGGGTGCAGAAAGAAGCAAGACAGGTGCAGAAAGAAGCATGGAAAGTGCAGAATGAAGCAACAGGGGTGCAGAAAGAGGCAAGAGAAGTGTAGAAAGGAGCAAGTGAGGTGCAGAAAGAGCCAACAGAGGTGCAAAAAGAGGCAAGAGAGGTGCTGAAACATGCAAGAGAAGTGCACAAAGAGGCAAGAGAATTGCTGAAAGAAATAACAGAGGTGTAGAAAGAAGCAAGAAAAGTGCAGAAAGAGACAAGTGAGATGCAAAAACAGGCAGGAAAGGTACAGAAAGAGGGAAGACGAGTGCAGAAAGAGACAACAGGGGTGCAGAAAGAAGCAAATGATGTGCAGAAAGAGGCAACAGACATGCAGAAAGAGGGAAGAGAGGTGCAGAAAAAGGCAAGAAAAGTGCAGAAAGAGGCAAAAGAGGTACAGAAAGAAGCAAATGAGGTGCGGAAAGAGGCAACAGACGTGCAGAAAGAGGGAAGAGAGGTGCAGAAAAAGGCAAGAAAAGTGCAGAAAGAGGCATGGAAAGTGCAGAATGAAGCAACAGGCGTGCAGAAAGAGGCAAGAGAAGTGTAGAAAGGAGCAAGTGAGGTGCAGAAAGAGCCAACAGAGGTGCAAAAAGAGGCAAGAGAGGTGCAGAAACAGGCAAGAGAAGTGCACAAAGAGGCAAGAGAATTGCTGAAAGAAGCAACAGAGGTGTAGAAAAAAGCAAGAAAAGTGCAGAAAGAGGCAGTGAGATGCAAAAACAGGCAGGAAAGGTACAGAAAGACGGAAGACGAGTGCAGAAAGAGACAACAGGTGTGCAGAAAGAAGCAAATGAGGTGCAGAAAGAGGCAACAGACGTGCAGAAAGAGGGAAGAGAAGTGCAGAAAAAGGCAAGAAAAGTGCAGAAAGAGGCAAAAGAGGTACATAAAGAGACAACAGGGGTGCAGAAAGAAGCAACACAGGTGCAGAAAAAATCATGGAAAGTGCAGAATGAAGCACCAGGCGTGCAGAAAGAGGCAAGAGAAGTGTAGAAAGGAGCAAGTGAGGTGCAGAAAGCGCCAACAGAGGTGCAAAAAGAAGCAAGAGAGGTGCTGAAACAGGCAAGAGAAGTGCACAAAGAGGCAAGAGAATTGCTGAAAGAAGCAACAGAGGTGTAGAAAGAAGCAAGAAATGTGCAGAAAGAGGTAAGTGAGATGCAAAAACAGGCAGGAAAGGAACAGAAAGAGGGAAGACGAGTGCAGAAAGAGACAACAGGGGTGCAGAAAGAAGCAAATGAGGTGCAGAAAGAGGCAACATACGTGCAAAAAGAGGGAAGAGAGGTGCAGAAAAAGGCAAGAAAAGTGCATAAAGAGGCAAAAGAGGTACACAAAGAGATAACAGGGGTGCAGAAAGAAGCATGGAAAGTGCAGACTGAAGCAACAGGGGTGCAGAATGAGGCAAAAGAAGTGTAGAAAGGAGCAAGTGAGGTGCAGAAAGAGCCAACAGAGGTGCAAAAAGAGGATGAGAGGTGCAGAAACAGGCAAGAGAAGTGCACAAAGAGGCAAGAGAATTGCTGAAAGAAGCAACAGAGGTGTAGAAAGAAGCAAGAAATGTGCAGAAAGAGGCAGTGAGATGCAAAAACAGGCAGGAAAGGTACAGAAAGAGGGAAGACGAGTGCAGAAAGAGAACACAGGGGTGCAGAAAGAAGCAAATGAGGTGCAGAAAGAGGCAACATATGTGCAAAAAGAGGGAAGAGAGGTGTAGAAAAAGGCAAGAAAAGTGCAGAAAGAGGCAAAAGAGGTACATAAAGAGACAACAGGGGTGCAGAAAGAAGCAAGACAGGTGCAGAAAGAAGCATGGAAAGTGCAGAATGAAGCAACAGGGGTGCAGAAAGAGGCAAGAGAAGTGTAGAAAGGAGCAAGTGAGGTGCCGAAAGAGCCAACAGAGGTGCAAAAGAGGCAAGAGAGGTGCAGAAACAGGCAAGAGAAGTGCACAAAGAGGCAAGAGAATTGCTGAAAGAAGCAACAGAGGTGTAGAAAGAAGCAAGAAAAGTGTGGAAAGAGGCAAGTGAGATGCAAAAACAGGCAGGAAAGGTCAGAAAGAGGGAAGACGAGTGCAGAAAGAGACAACAGGGGTGCAGAAAGAAGCAAATGTGGGGCAGAAAGAGGCAACAGACGTGCAGAAAGAGCTAAGAGAGGTGCAGAAAAAGGCAAGAAAAGTGCAGAAAGAGGCAAAAGAGGTACATAAAGAGACAACAGGGGTGCAGAAAGAAGCAAGACAGGTACAGAAAGAAGCATGGAAAGTGTAGACTGAAGCAACAGGGGTGCACAAAGAGGCAAGAGAAGTGCAGAAACAGGGAAGAGAAGTGCACAAAGAGGCAAGAGAAATGCTGAAAGAAGCAACAGAGGTGTAGAAAGAAGCAAGAAAAGTGCAGAAAGAGGCAGTGAGATGCAAAAACAGGCAGGAAAGGTACAGAAAGAGGGAAGACCAGTGCAGAAAGAGACAACAGGAGTGCAGAAAGAGACAACAGGGGTGCAGAAAGAAGCAAATGAGGTGCAGAAAGAGGCAACATACGTGCAAAAAGAGGGAAGAGAGGTGCAGAAAAAGGCAAGAAAAGTGCAGAAAGAGGCAAAAGAGGTACATAAAGAGACAACAGGGGTGCAGAAAGAAGCAAGGCAGGTGCAGAAAGAAGCATGGAAAGTGCAGAATGAAGCAACAGGGGTGCAGAAAGAGGCAAGAGAAGTGTAGAAAGGAGCAAGTGAGGTGCAGAAAGAGCCAACAGAGGTGCAAAAAGAGGCAAGAGAGGTGCTGAAACATGCAAGAGAAGTGCACAAAGAGGCAAGAGAATTGCTGAAAGAAATAACAGAGGTGTAGAAAGAAGCAAGAAAAGTGCAGAAAGAGACAAGTGAGATGCAAAAACAGGCAGGAAAGGTACAGAAAGAGGGAAGACGAGTGCAGAAAGAGACAACAGGGGTGCAGAAAGAAGCAAATGATGTGCAGAAAGAGGCAACAGACATGCAGAAAGAGGGAAGAGAGGTGCAGAAAAAGGCAAGAAAAGTGCAGAAAGAGGCAAAAGAGGTACAGAAAGAAGCAAATGAGGTGCGGAAAGAGGCAACAGACGTGCAGAAAGAGGGAAGAGAGGTGCAGAAAAAGGCAAGAAAAGTGCAGAAAGAGGCAAAAGAGGTACATAAAGAGACAACAGGGCTACAGAAAGAAGCAAGACAGGTGCAGAAAGAAGCATGGAAAGTCCAGAATGAAGCAACAGGGGTGCAGAAAGAGGCAAGAGAAGTGTAGAAAGGAGCAAGTGCGGTGCAGAAAGAGCCAACAGAAGTCCAAAAAGAGGCAAGGGAGGTGCACAAAGAGGCAAGGGAGGTGCAGAAACAGGCAAGAGAAGTGCACAAAGAGGCAAGAGAATTGCTGAAAGAGGCAACAGAGGTGTAAAAAGAAGCAAGAAAAGTGCAGAAAGAGGCAAGTGAGAT
Organism: Calotriton arnoldi; assembly: GCA_963921515.1. Taxonomy (NCBI): domain Eukaryota; kingdom Metazoa; phylum Chordata; class Amphibia; order Caudata; family Salamandridae; genus Calotriton; species Calotriton arnoldi. The sequence continues at coordinate 10,428 of CAWUFW010019117.1, read as the reverse complement.
GCAAAAACAGGCAGGAAATGTACAGAAAGAGGGAAGACGAGTGCAGAAAGAGACAACAGGGGTGCAGAAAGAACCAAATGAGGTGCAGAAAGAGGCAACAGATGTGCAGAAAGAGGGAAGAGAGGTACAGAAAAAGGCAAGAAAAGTGCAGAAAGAGGCAAAAGAGGTACATAAAGAGACAATAGGGGGGCAGAAAGAAGCAAGACAGGTGCAGAAAGAAGCATGGAAAGTGCAGAATGAAGCAACATAGGTGCAGAAAGAGGCAAGAGAAGTGTAGAAAGGAGCAAGTGAGGTGCAGAAAGAGCCAACAGAGGTGCAAAAAGAGGCAAGAGAGGTGCAGAAACAGGCAAGAGAAGTGCACAAAGAGGCAAGAGAATTGCTGAAAGAAGCAACAGAGGTGTAGAAAGAAGCAAGAAAAGTGCAGAAAGAGGCAAGTGAGATGCAAAAACAGGCAGGAAAGGTACAGAAAGGGGGACGATGAGTGCAGAAAGAGACAACAGAGGTGCAGAAAGAAGCAAATGAGGTGCAGAAAGAGGCAACAGACGTGCAGAAAGAGGGAAGAGAGGTGTAGAAAGTACAAGAGATTTGCAGAATGAGGTCATGAGATGTGCAGAAAAAGAAAGAAACGTGCAGAAAGAAGCAACAGAAATGCAGAAAGAGGCAAGAGAGGCACAGAGGGAAGCAAGAGTGGCTTGCACACCATTAATGCCAATTTAATACCCACATTTAGCAATAAGTAACAGGTGACCATTCTAGGTTTGCAAAGGGCCTTCCACCACGCTGTAACACTTGTTGCTGCATTTTTGGTAACGTTTGACCCGTTTCAGCTAGAAACAAGGCTTTTTTTGTTCAAATCTGCAGATTAGGGTGCAGATGATGAATTATGTGGCTAATGCAGAAAATGTATAATTGTGCAAAAGTCGGTGCAGCCAAACAGTCACATAATTCCAGTGGCCCTGCTCATACCTCTGACTAGGTCCGCAAGTGCTCCTCAGTGATTCCATCTTTTTTTGTCTCACTGAGTTCATAGTTGAGCTTCTATGGAAACGAGGAAGACTAAACCTGAGGTTACCACTCCAGAACACAGACTACCATACCACATAATTACTCTCCATAACACTTAATCCCACTCTACATAATTCCTATACACTAAATACCACATACTTTCTATCCACATAATTTCACTGCACAACATACCACATAATTCCACTACACACAACGTACATCCACTCCACTCCAAAAAACATTAGTAAAAAACTTTTGCATTTACAACGCCAATAGCTCTAATTCTCGCAAATGCGAAACCTATTACATTGCAAACACTTCTTTAACTAGTAGTCGCGTTTGCAGAGTGGTGGAGAAAGGGTGCTGGGCCTCCGACCAGCGCTCAGGAATTCCGGTGCATAGGGGTTACAGGAGGTACCAGTAGGGCTTCTTGGCCCCCAAAGTCCCTCAGGAGTAAATTGGACTTCATCCCCCATCCCGTAGTCTACCAGGAGGAGCGTTTGCAGAATGGTGGAGATAGGGGGGCATGGCCTCCGAAGACGTCTTAGCAATTCCACTGTGCGGGACTTACTGGAGGTAACAAGAGGGGTAGTTGGCCCCCAAGGACATCCTTGGGGGCCAACTACCCCTCCTATTACTTCCAGTAAGTCCCACACAGCAGCATTGCTAAGTTCGAAGAGCAGGCCACGTCCCCTCTTCCCACCACTCTACAAACGCGCTCCCTGGTGCGCTCTTGGATGGGGATTGAAGTCCCATTCGCTGCTGGGGGTCCTTTAGAGGCCAACTAGCCTACCTCTTACCTCCAGTAAGCCCCACACAGTGGGATTGCTGAGAGGTGGACAAAGGCCATGCCCCCTTTCTCCACAAGTCTGCAAACGCGCCCCTTGGCGCGTTCTAAGTTTGGGGATTAAGTCCCCTTGAATACCGAGGGTCCCTGGGGGCCAACTAGCCCACCAGGTACCTCCAGTAAGCGCCACACAGCTGGATTGCAGAGAGGTGGTCCGAGGCCACGCCCCCTTTTTACACCACTCTGCACACGCGCCTCTTGGTGCACTGCTGCTCGGGGATGAAGTCCACTTGTGTCCTTAGGTCCTCAGGACACAAGAGGACCTCATCGCCCCACCACCAGTGTGCCAAGAGGCGCGTTTGCAGAGTGGTGTAAAAAGGGGCATGGCCTCGGAGCACCTCTCTGCAACACAGCTCTGTGGCGCATACTGGAGGTACCTGGTGGGCTAGTTGGACCCCAGGGACCCTCAGGATTCAAGGGGACTTAATCCCCAACTTAAAACGTGCCACGGGGCGCGTTTGCACAGTGGTGAAGGGAGGGGCGGGCTTAAGGTGACATGTGTGCAAACAGGCCTCGTGGCGCGTTTTAAGTTGGGGAATTAAATTCTCCTTCAAACCTGAGGGTCTCTGGAGGCCAACTAGCCCACCAGGTACCTCCAGTATGCGCCAGGAGCTGCGTTGCAGAGTGTTGTAAAAGGGGCGTGGCCTCTGTACACCTCTCTGCAACGCAGCCCTCTGGCGCATACTGGAGGTTCCTGGTGGGCTAGTTGGCCCCTAGGGACCCTCAGGATTGAGGAGGAATTAATTCTCCAACTTAAAACGCGCCACAGGGCGTGTTTGCAGACATGTCACCTCAGGCCCCACCCCCTTCCTTCACCATTGTGCAAATATTCCTCTAAAATCAACCGAACTACGAATTCCTATTTACTCACCTGTCATCAGGAGAGACCTCAGTGCTGCATCTTTGAGCCCAGTACTGATCCTGAAAAGTAATTTTAACCGTACTTACCAGTAACTTGAATTTCCTTCCATAGGATATCATTGCCTGCTTTTTGCTGAAAAAGTTTCTAAGTGTCGATTTTTGAAACATACAAATATTCCTCTAAAATCAGCCGAACTACGAATTCCGATTTACTCACCGGTTATCAGGAGAGACCTCAGTGCTGCATCTTTTAGCCAAGTACTGATCCTGAAAAGTAATTTTAACCATACTTACCAGTAACTTGAATTTCCTTCCGTAGGCTAACATTGACTGGTTTCACTTGGAAATTCTTCTAAGTGTGGAGTTTTGGAACTTTATAATATTCCTCTAAAATCAGCCGAACTACGAATTCCGATTTACTCACCTGTTATCAGGAGAGAACCCAGTGCTGCATCTTTTAGCCCAGCACTGACCCTGAAAAGTAATTCTAACCGTACTTACCAGTAACTTGAATTTCCTTCCATAGGCTAACATTGACTGGTTTCACTTGGAAATTCTTCTAAGTGTGGAGTTTTGGAACTTTATAATATTCCTCTAAAATCAGCCGAACTACGAATTCCGATTTACTCACCTGTTATCAGGAGAGAACCCAGTGCTGCATCTTTTAGCCCAGCACTGACCTTGAAAAGTAATTCTAACCGTACTTACCAGTAACTTGTATTTCCTTCCATAGGAATCCATTGTCTGGTTTTCAGCAGAAAAGTTTCAAAGTGTCGATTTTCACAAGCTATAAATATTCCTTAAAAATCGCCTGTATGACTTAAACGCATTCTTTCAACTGTTTACAGGAGATGCGCCAGTGCTGGAACCAGGATCCACCACTGAGTAAGAAAAAGTAACGATAACACTACTTACCTGCTAAGTGAATTTCCTCCCATAGGATAACATTGGTGATTCTATGTGAAAAAGTTTCTAAGTGTCAACTTTTAAAATACAATAATATTCCTTAAAAATCACTACTGTAACCAAAACGCTTTTACTCAACTGTTTACAGGAGATGTCCCAGGACTGAATCTAGGATCCAGTCCTGTGGTGAGAAAAGTAATCCATAAAGTAACTAATTGCATTTAACTAGAAATTCACATTGAGCTCAATGTTGCATTGTGTTTGAAATTGTGTTGCCCATTGCAACAACTGTAACTACTGTACTTAAAAGTCTATTGCCTATTTGCAAAGTATTTAAACTAAAGTAATTCATTCTGAGAAAGTATATTTTGTAATGTAATGTATAATGTAATTACAATGTAATTTAAAAAATAAAATATCTAAAAATAAATAGTTGAACATTTTTTTGTAAATCAGTATCAAAAAAATAAATATAACAATTAATACAATTAAAAAATTGTCATTTACAAAACCTTTGAAATTCACTGAAAAAAACCATAGGTTTCAGGCACGTTATAGTTAGAAATTAGCATTTAAAAACCTTACAAATTCACTGAAAAAACCATAGGTTTCAGGCACGTTATAGTTAGAAATTAGCATTTAAAAACCTTTGAAATTCACTGAAAAACCATAGGTTTTAGGGACAGTTATAGTTAGTTGGACATTGCACTCGTACAAAACCCGTGAAATTCCCCGTTATAGTTAGTTCAGCTAACTATAACTCGCGCCCCGCAATTCACTGCTGATGACGTCACATATTACATCACTCATGACATGGTCAGTGACATCACTGATGACATCACTGATGACATCTCAAATGACATCACTGATGACATCATCCATGTGATAATTTCATGCATCTTCTCACACCCTAATATAACTTTTGATACACCCACTCTTATTTACAGACTGCCATTCGCAAAACCATACACACTCCAATACCAATAACTATATACCCACTCACTGATTCTTAGGTCTACACACACACATCTACTCACTCACCCGTCCAGTCACTCATACTTACAGTCACTCAGTACAGGACTATCATATGCACTCATACACCTATATAAACACTCACACACCGCCACTCATCCATAGAGGTACTCACACACCTAGTCAGTCATGCAAAAAATTAATCACACACCCATTTACTCACCTATAGAGTTATACACACACCAGCTCACTTAGTCATACAAATACTAGCACATTCTTACGCTCTTATACAATAACTGATACAAGCACACACGTATCCATACAGCCACTCTCACAATCACACACTCTCACTTATAGCCTTTTAAATACTCTAACACACATATATACTGCCTTTTACATATGTAGTTACTCGCACATGTACCACTGAGATATACACTCACTCACTAACACACCCATACACACACTCACCCACCCAAGCAGTCCATCACAGACGCACTCTTCAAACCATCCACCCAGTGAATCACCCACTCACACATCTATGCACAGAGTCGCACACACCCCACCCACACAAACACTCAGGCACCCATACAGATACTCAGACAACGAATCAATAACTCATATACACACACATGTAGCTATTCACAAACCCATGCAGCCACTTACACAGCAACAGACAGACGGATAAAGACATTCACCCAGTTTAGTCACTAACCCATGCATTCAGTAAGATACGTTTAATCACTCACTTATACAGTTAGTCACGCACCTACTAAATCATCCATACAGACACTTATACACCCACTCATTCTTCAATACGCCTTTCCCTATATACATTAAAAATATTTAAACTTTACAGAAACACAGTCACTAGATGATGTCATCAGTGATGTCATTTGAGATGTCATCAGTGATGTCATCAGTGATGTCACTGACCATGTCATGAGTGATGTAATATGTGACGTCATCAGCAGTGAATTGCGGGGGCGCGAGTTATAGTTAGCTGAACTAACTATAACGGGGGAATTTCACGGGTTTTGTACAAGTGCAATGTCCAACTAACTATAACTGTCCCTAAAACCTATGGTTTTTTCAGTGAATTTCATAGTATATATATATAATATCTATATATATATATATATATATATATATATATATATATATATATATATATATATATTCACTGAAAAAACCATAGGTTTCAGGGGCGTTATAGTTAGTTGGACATTTCACTCGTACAAAACCATAGAAATTCCCCCGTTATAGTTAGTTCAGCTAACTATAACTCGCGCGCCCGCAATGCACTGCTGATGACGTCACATATTACATCACTTATGACATGGTCAGTGACATCACTCATGACATCACTGATGACATCTCAAATGACATCACTGATGACATCATCCTTGTGATAGAGTGGCAGACCTCCTCTCACCCTAATATAACCTTTGATACACACACTCAAAAATACAAACTAACATTTTCAAAACAATGGACATACCAATACCAGTTACAACACACCTATTCAGTAATTCCAAGATCTACACACACATCCACTCATTCACCAACAGTCCCTATACAGTCACTCATACATGTACTCACTCATCATATGTACTCATACACCTATACATCCTGTTACACACCGCCACTCATCCATAGAGTTACTCACACACATAGTCACACATGCAAACAAAGTATCAAACATCCATTTACTTGCATATACAGTTATACATACACTACCACACTTACTTCTACAGAAACTTACACATACTTACTCTCTTAAACAATCACTTATAGAAACACCTACTTATTTGTACAGGAACTCTTCCAATCTCTCACTCTCACATATACTCACTTATATACACCAATACTCACATATACTAGTTTAAAACATATGTAGTTACTCATAAAGACACTATTGAGACAGTCATTCACTCACTAACACACCCATAGACATACTCATCCACCTATACAGTCCTGCACACATGCTGTCTTCAACACATACAAACAGTGAGTCACTCATTCATGCATCTATGCACTAAGTAATACCCCCACCGAACCATACAGACACTCAGACACTCATACTGATACTCAAAAAACCAACTAATAACCCATATAGACACTCATGTAGCTACTCACCAGCCCATGCAGCCACTTATACACAAAGTGAGAGACTGATACAGATATTTTCATATTTAAACATTACTCACTAACCCATGTATTCACTAAGATACACTTAGTCAGTTATACAATCAATTTTACAAAAACAAAATCATCCATTTAGACACTTATATACCCATTTATTCTTCCATCGACCTTGAGATATACATATATAAAACATATTTAATTTTCAGAAAAACACACATTCACTGGATGATGTCATCAGTGATGTCATCAGTGATGTCATTTGAGATGTCATCAGTGATGTCATGAGTGATGTCACTGACCATGTCATGAGTGATGTAATATGTGACGTCATCAGCAGTGCATTGCGGGCGCGCGAGTTATAGTTAGCTGAACTAACTATAACGGGGAATTTCTATGGTTTTGTACGAGTGAAAGGTCCAACTAACTATAACGCCCCTGAAACCTATGGTTTTTTCAGTGAATTTCTAAGGTTTTTTAAATGCTAATTTCTAACTATAACGTGCCTGAAACCTATGGTTTATTCAGTGAATTTCTAAGGTTTTTTAAATGCTAATTTCTAACTATAACGTGCCTGAAACCTATGGTTTTTTCAGTGAGTATATATATACTTATTATACTATGTATACATGTGAAAATGTCTCGGTCCCCTGTTTGCCTTGGTGGCACGGAAAAAATGGGTGGAACTGACGTCAGCACGCCGACAAGGTTCTCTTATGGCTCCGATGACGTCATTCGGTGTTGCGAGCGGAGCCGTGCTATTATGACGTCCTCGTTGACGTGGGAGAGCTAGGAAAGAATTTCCGTGGAATGCTGGTGCAGGGGATATTCACCTAAGTGTTCAGGCTAGTCCTTTGGGAGCAACTGTTTATGTTGCCAGTCCAGAAACCGAAACCAGTGATCCAAGGGCAGAGGCCCTGCAGATGGCACATGAGGTGGGGTGCCCAGTCGTGTGCACCGGCGGGGCAGCGAAGTGACAAGCACCACAACCCACAAAAAAGGTAACGAGGGCACTGAATAACACAGGATCTTCTCTTTGTATCTGGCAGGAACAACAAAGTTAAAATGCCCTAGTACCAAAATGTAGAATTAGTGCTACAACGGTCTTCAAGAGGACCTGCGATGCCGCTTCTGCCTTCCGTACTCTGGAGGTGGCACATGGGTCACGCGGTACGGTCATACTGCGGTGGGACGCACACTCGTTGACCTCTCATGGCACTGCTCCAGACTTCAGGGAGGACGCTTTCCATTAACTATATTTTCTGATGACATGTCGCGCCAGCCCCGTCCAACAACAGAACTCCTTTAGATCCAAACAGACTCTTCCACTCTCTCACCGGAAGTGAAACCAGGCCACGCAGACACTTTCACAATACAACAGCCGGGAATGCACTTTTCGGTAAAAAACACATTCCTTCCTCCTAGTTAATCAAATAAACGTCTCACTGAAGAACAGGGGCCAGCTTCGATCGGTAAACAGCCATTACAACGACTTTTTACTTTGCGATACCATTACAACGCATGCATTACCACGCATGCGTTGTACATCACAAAGTCATTACTACGCATTTTTTAGAGCGCATGGTCATTTACCACGCATGCCTTTACAACGAATTTTGATGTAAAGGTATGTATGGTAAATGACCATGCGTTCTAAAAACATGTAGACGATCCATGTCGTTGTAAGGAAACAGAGGCTGTTCCGTTTCCTCACAACAACGTGCACCGCCCCTCAGAGACGTCGTGAAGCAGGAACCACGAGGAGAGAGGAACCACGAGGAGTGAGAGGTAAGGGGATTGGGCATGGGGTGGGGTTTCTTTTCTAGGGTTTAGGGTAGTGCAGTGGTGTTTGGGTGGTGTAGGGGGTCGTGCTGGGGGTAGTGTTTTAGGGTTTAGGGTAGTGCAGTAGTGTAGGGGTCGTGCTGGGGGTAGTGTTTTAGGCTTTAGGGTAGTGCAGTGGTGTATGGGTAGTGTAGGGGGTCGTGCTGGGTTAGTGTTTTAGGGTTTAGGGTAGTGCAGTGGTGTTTGAGTAGTGTAGGGGTCATGCTGGTGGTAGTGTTTTAGGGTTTAGGGTAGTGCAGTGGTGTTTGTGTAGTGTAGGGGGTCATGCTGGGGGTAGTGTTTTATGGTTTAGGGTAGTGCAGTGGTGTTTGGGTAGTGTAGGGGTCGTGCTGGGGGTAGATTTAGGGTTTAGGGTAGTGCAGTGGTGTTTGGGTAGTGTAGGGAGTCGTGCTGGGGGTAGTGTTTTAGGGTTTATGTTAGTGCAGTGGTGTTTGAGTAGTGTAGGGGGTAGTGCTGGGGTAGTGTTTTAGGGTTTAGGGTAGTGCAGTGGTGTTTGTGTAGTGTAGGGGTAGTGCTGGGAGTAGTGTTTTAAGGTTTAGGGTAGTGCAGTGGTGTTTGGGTAGTGTAGGGGTTCATGCTGGGGGTAGTGTTTTAGGGTTTAGGGTATGGCAGTGGTGTTTGGGTAGTGTAGGGGTTGTGCTGGGGGTCGATTTAGGGTTTAGGGTAGTGCAGTGGTGTTTGTGTTGTGAGGGGGTCGTGCTGGGGGTAGTGTTTTAGGGTTTAGAGTAATGCAGTGGTGTGTGTATAGTGTAGGGGGTTTAGGGTAGTGCAGTGGTTTTTGTGTAGTGTAGGGGTCATGCTGGGGGTTGTGTTTTAGGGTTTAGGGTAGGCAGTGGTGTTTGTGTAGTGTAGGGGTAGTGTTTTAGGGTTTAGGGTAGTGCAGTGGTGTTTGTGTAGTGTAGGGGTCATGCTGTGGGTAGTGTTTTAGGGTTTAGGCTAGTGCAGTTGTGTTTGTGTAGTGTACGGGGTCGTGTTTTAGGGTATAGGGTAGTGCAGTGGTGTTTGGGTAGTGTAGGGGTCATGCTGGGGTTAGTGTTTTAGGGTTTAGGGTAGTGCAGTGGTGTTTGGGTAGTGTAGGGGTCGTGCTGGGGGTAGTGTTTTAGGGTTTAGGGTAGTGCAGTGGTGTTTGTGTAGTGTGGGAGGTCATGCTGGGGTAGATTTAGAGTTTCGTGTAGTGCAGTGGTGTTTAGGTAGTGTAGGGAGTCGTGCTGGGGGTAGTGTTTTAGGGTTTAGGGTAGTCCAGTGGTGTTTGTGTAGTGTAGGGAGTCATGCTGGGGATAGCGTTTTAGGGTTTAGGGTAGTGCAGTGGTGTTTGGGTAGTGTAGGGGGTCGTGCTGGGGTAGTGTTTTAGGGTTTAGGGTAGTGCAGTGGTGTTTGTGTAGTGTAGGGGGTCATGCTGAGGGTAGTGTTTTAGGGTTTAGGGTAGTGCAATGGTGTTTGTGTAGTGTAGGGGGTAGTGTTTTAGGGTTTAGGGTAGTGCAGTGGTGTTTGTGTACTGTAGGGGGTCGTGCTGGGTTCTAGTGTTTTAGGGTTTAGGGTAGTGCAGTGGTATTTGTGTAGTGTAGGGGGTAGATTTAGGGTTTAGGGTAGTGCAGTGGTGTTTGGGTAGTGTAGGGGTCGTGCTGGGGGTAGTGTTTTTGAGTTTAGGGTAGTGCAGTTGTGTTTGGGTAGTGAAGGGGTCATGCTGGGGGTAGTGTTTAGGGTTTAGGGTAGTGCAGTGGTGTTTGGGTAGTGTAGGGGTCAACCAACATGAATTTGTCCTTGCGTGATGTAACCAATGCTCATGTAAAGCACTCCAATACCTGACCAGTCTGCACTATATAAAACTGCAGAAAACAAAAAAATAAAAAGTG